>VVHJ01061016.1:0-20218 GCA_015107715.1 Tylochromis polylepis | reverse complement strand
CTGAACCCCCAGCGGAGACAAGGAATGGCTGGAGCGGTTCTCCTGAACCCCCAGCGGAGACAGACGGCTGGACAGACTCCTCGGAGTCCCCAGCAGAGACAGACGGCTGGACAGACTCCTCGGAGTCCCCAGCGGAGACGAGGAACGGCTGGAGCGGTTCTCCTGAACCCCCAGCAGGAACTGACACAGGACCAGCAGATGCGGAGACCTCTGGCTGCACAGAAAGCCAAGCTGCAGGCTGAGCTAATGACTGAGCTGCAGGCTGAGCTAATGACTGAGCAGGTGGCTGAGCTGAAGCCTGAGCTAACGGTTGTTGTGGCCGTTGTGATAATGGTTGTGGCGGTGGTTGTGGTGGTGGATAAAGTGTGGGATTAGCAGGTTCTGGAGTGACTGGCACAGAATTAGCTGACTCAGGAGTGACTGGCGCAGATTGAGCTGACTCAGGAGTGACGGATTCAGGGTAGACAGACCTTGGGTTAGCCATCTCTGAGTTTACAGAGCCAGAGGAAACAGTCACTGAACTGAAATGAATACCCCCATAATGAATAGTCCTTGAAGCTATAAACTCAGGCACAGAAGGTGAAGGAACAGAGTCTTTCCCACTCACCACAGCTGGTTGTTCCGGACAAATGCTCAGAAAGGAGCCTGAAGGTGCAACCAGCGGGGCCAGGGCTGGATCCACCGGAAAGAGGGGACTGCAGGCAATTTGCTCCCAGCCATGCATGGCAGCAAACTGTCTGCAGGCAGGGACCACCAAGGTGCAAGGTGGCAGGGGCATCAGTTCTGCACCAGGTCTCGGAATTCAGGCAGCAATGGCACCTGCAACAGAGAATGCCTGCAGCTGCATGATAACTGGGAACTGGTTCTCAGTAGCGCCGATTCCAATCCCTAGTGAGGATGAAGTCATCTGATGCAGCAAATCTCTGCAGATGACCACACACACATCCAATACACAATAGTAACTTTCACCCTGTCTCCCTGATGTGCAGTATCACCAAGGTGCAATTTTCCTAGTATGACAAAGTATTTTATTTTATTCTTTTCTGTATAGTATTTTATTCCATTTTGTATAGCATGTTATTCTATTTTATTTATTCTATTCTATTGTTTTTTTCTTAATTTTTTAATGCTCTTAAACTTGTGCTTTCTGCCGTGACCAAAAAATTTCCCACGTGTGGGACTAATAAAGGCTTATCTTATCTTATCTTAAATAACATTTTCTGCTGAAAGTAGAAGAAAACTAAAGAATAGATCGGAGTCTGAACTGAAAAATCCAGGCTGTTTTGTTTTTCTCTTTGAAAGCAGAGGCAGTTTTTATTGAGAGATTTTAACAAATTTACACTCTGCTGATATGAATGAACGGAGCTCAGTGACCAGTCTGTCTTTCTCTTTCTCTCATCTATATGTCAGTAATCATTTGAATAAGAAAATATTCATCTACAGTGTTTAATTGGATAATCTACATTGGTCTTCACAATCCACAGTGAAAATAAATGAGATGGGGATTTAAATGTCTGGGACTCTCCACCATTTGGTTTTAGAACTGAAGAAGCTTCTCGGACGAGAGGTGAAATGAAACTTAAAGTCCAGTCACTTTCTTTCCAAGTTTCTTAGACTGATATCAAAATATTAATTTAACAATTACAAGGCCCAGCCCAAATGAGCCTAATGACTAAATGAGTGGTGTATAAACACTTAGTGAGTAAAAATGAAACACCCAGTGCATTATGGGAAGCCCCAAGCGGCTAGGCCAGCCTAACATGATTCAGGGTCGCCTGGTCCAGACTTAACTACATGCTTTAGCCAAAAGGAAGGTTTTAAGACTGATCTTAAAAGTGGAGAGGGTGTCTCTCTCCCAAATCCAAACTGGGAGCTAGTTCCACAGAAGAGGGGCCTGGAAGCTGAAGGCTCTGCCTTCCAGTTTACTTTTAAGCATCCTGGGAACCATAATTAAGCCATTCTCATGGCAGCATTTTGAATTGTATGCAAGGAACTAGAGGAAGAACTCCAAATGTTCCTAGGAGCCATCTTATGCTCATTTCACTTTAACAGGATATATCATTAGCTCAGTCTCACGTGACTATCATTATTCTTTATGATTCCAACAAAATATCTTTTTAACTCAGTTACATAAGAATACTTTTTCCTCTTCATGACGCAGTGTTTCAGTCACAATATACTCTTAACTTTTTAAAATCATACATGTTTGAGACTAGTGTCTCCTTAGTGTCTCTCCCCCTCCCATCCTTCTTACACACACCCCCCCCAAGATCATCTAGCACAAACTAGCTACTCCAGAGGCCTGTTGTTAGAATCATTTCATTATTCAGAATATATTTGCTTATTCATTATATTGCTTGACCCATATTAGATTATTGTCTGATTGGCTTTAAGCACAATAAAGTGTCAGCACAAACACTTATAAATTACAATTCTGTGTTTCATGCATAATGATTGGCCAGAGACACATTCTTATCTTTCACATTCCTGCAGCCAGTATGACACACGCAGATGTTAATCCACCAAATTTTAAGGTGAATCACAGCAGTGCTCACAGATCCAGATATAGAATCATTTCCAACACCGGAAACCCCTCTTAACCATACACCGCAACCTTTCACGTAACCTGACGTGGATCTGCTAAGAAATGTTACAACTATATGCGGGTCAACACGGCCCACAACAACTCTGACTGGCGTGGAAGGTTACATCATTAAGAGGGGGTTTCCAGTTGTGTGGTAAGTTACAATGTAGATTTTCCACTGCTGGGAGCATGGAATTGTTCGAAATGTCTTGGTAAAATGAAACATTAAGAGTGCGTTTTACTGGATATAAGGGGCCGAGCCGAACTCCTGATAAAACAATCCCACACCATAATGATGTGATTTGGTTTATCTGCTTATATTTTCATGCTATGTTTTTTTAAAATCTCTGCTCTAAATGTGTCATTTGCTATTTAAAATCACAATCAGAGCTGCATGCAAAATCTGCATTGGAACTGGGAAATAGGAAGACACCCAATATTATTTTGTTGTCTAAAAGTTACACTGCTTCCCTCCATATAACAGCTGGGATAGGCACCATTTCTCTTGCATCTCTAATTTTGATAAATGATTTTTTTTTTTAAATGGAGTTGGGAAGATTAAGAAAAATTAAGAATTAGAAAATTAACAACACCTCAAATTCTAATATAAAACCAGCTCACAGAAACAAATAAAAACACTGAAGGAGATACCTGTAGCCATTTACAGCAGTTATTATAGTAAATAATACTACTTTTTAAGACTTCTATTCAGTTCTTTCATCCTTTCTTATATTTGATGGATACCTGATTGATTTTAAGCTACTGTCAACTGAATTTATTATTTCATAATATTTTTCCACCGTAAAAGCTCAACGGCAAAGGAAGGTTTGTAACCTTCACTTTTAAATTTAAAACAGTTCAGTTTGAGGCTTGTAAGCTTAATGTCATCAAGAGAAGTAGACCACCTTTTGAAATAGTGAAAAAACAACAAAGCTTACACCTTACAGGGTAGCATGCTACATTTCAGAAAGAAACATCCACAAAGGATGGCTGTTCCAAATAAAAGGCTATTTGTCTCTGTTATGTGTCAGTCTGCATAGGTCTGCAGTGAGAGAAGGAATATTGGAATTGAACCTATCAAGGGGCTGAAAAGATGCACTTGTATGCAAAAAAAAAAAAGAAAACTAGATTAAAGAGCATAAAAATACAAATAACGACACTGGACACTGCGTAATTGTTTTTTTTACAGTTTCACTTCACTAAAAACAAGGGCAGGTGTCAAGCTCAAGGACCAACAAAGTAAAACTAAGTGCACACTACCAGTTATTCCGCATAATTTTGAAAACATGCCAAGGTGACAGTGCACAGTTACAACATATAGATGTTGGTCTATATGTTATAGGTGCTGTTCTGCAAAGCTCTGCACTGCATTGGATCTACAGTGAAGGCCAGAGTTGTGTTAGCTTTCTGTTAACTGGTCCTGGTTCAGTTTTAAATGATAATCTGCGCTGCCTTTGCCCTGGGGCTACAGACATAGCTGACATGTTAACAAGGCTTCCCAATAAACATCTGAGGGCTTGGGTGATTTCTGCTGACTCCTTCACTACTCAGATGTTTATTCTCCTGTATCATCAAAGGCAGTCGTATATTGACCGTAGCCTTTCATTCCTCAGTGTGTATGTGTTAGGGCCTCATTCTACCTGTTAGCTTTGATGTTGCTGACTAGTGTTGTGAGAGTGAAGATATAAGGTTATTGTCAGGGTCAGTTTAATGATTAACCATTTACTGGTTTCCTGAAAAAACTGATGCGCTTTCAAGTATATAATTTGTCAGTTGTATAACACTACTAATAAATAATTTACATAGAAATAGTTCCAGGCCATAAAAGTTGGCTTCATGAATTAGTTTAATTAATAAACTATTTCAGAACTAGTCCTAGATACCACAACTGATCTTTTCAAAAGATTTTTTAAAAGTGTGGCGATAGTGTATTGTTAGAAAATCAGCACATATCCCTGTGTGTTTATACTGCAGCTGCAGTGTTCTTAAGAAATCAGAAATGTTTTGTTAATTTCATTATATTTGGTAATCTAAAATGAATATACAAATATTTCCAAACGTAAGCTCCCCAAGTGCCTAATGACCTTGTGGTTCAGTAGTGTAGATTTGTGCCTTGAGGCGACTATTGTTGTGATTTGGCGCTATATAAATAAAATTGAATTGAATTGAATTGAATTTGTAGGAAACTCCAAGGTGCAATTACAGCAATCCTCATTTTGGCAAACAGCATTTTCCGTTAGTGATGTGTGGAATTCCTTATCTATAGAACTTAAACTGGACCCTGAATGAAAATGAAATTGTCTTTAAAGCAGAATGATTCAACCCAGTCATGAATAAACTGCTGTAACTTGTTTTATGGAATTATACTGCACTCCAGTCAGTGTCCTGTGCTATTTTGTCTGCATATGTGTATTTATTATATAGAGTGAAACTAAGTGAAACTAAGGATGAGCATTGCAAAGCAGCTTAGAGCATGAGTGCTGTAGAATGTGGCATGGGTCATTCAACATGCGTCCCTAAACAAATAAACCGTAACAGGTTTTGTGTATGTACTGTGAAGCCTATTTCAGGAATATTGTAAATATAAGTATTTAGGCCAACAATGATGATATATATGAATGTATTTTTTATAGAATACATACACTGTATTTTGACCAACACACATTTTTTGCTTCCCCAAATACTCACTGGAGGTCCAAATGCAAATAATTCAATTCACCATAAGTAGTCCCCATTAAATACACTATTTTTATACATTTTTCCAGTTTGAGTATTATTTTACCATAATCATACTCAAGCTACCAGCTACTTTGGGCAATTACTGAGCCCTTTAAAAACAGAAAACTCTATATATGAGCCACAACATTAAAGCAAGTGGTATTTGTCCAAACTTAGTCATAACCACAAACATAACTGCAATATATATCCTAACTCTCACCCTATATCTGGTGGTATAATGACTGGAGACGGAAAAAAAGAGATGACTTGTGCTGAACTACACTTAACCGCCACTAGAGGCCATTAATGACACAGTCAAAGGTGTGTGCTGCTAGGACAAAAGAGCAGCAGGTGGAAATGAAACGTGTGACAAAAAGTACTCATCTTTGTAGTTCAGTCATACTGTTGGCCTGTCCACACTTTCAAACTGCACCAGGCTCTCAGGCAGCTTCCCAGCATTTGTTCACATCATTATTGTCCTGCAGGGTCGCAAAAGCATCACCAGAGCCACCTCCATTCACTATTCTTTCACTAGTAAATGTGGCACAGACACGGTTTTATTTTGTTCATTTACAACATTAAAAGCCCAGAGAACAACAAATCATCAATATACAGTTCAATACCCAAAGTGGCTCAGTGTCTGTGACTTGAAGTGCCTCAGCCCTCCTACTGTGCAAGGGGAGTTTGCTTTAAAATGTATTTGAAGTCATTGTGCCCTTCAGCAGTTCATTGTGTTCTATGTTCTCATCTCAACAAGTAGTAGTTCACAACTACCTGTAATGTTGGCTCCCCCAGCAGCCCTCCAAAAGAAGACCTGAGTGTCAGCCTCTGTGAATAACAATGCAGTTTCACAGTTGTGACCCCATGTAAGGAATCCAACAGTGGGTCTACTGGGCCCTCTGAGAGCCCTTTATGGTCACTAATACACAAAACACAACAGTAGCAGCCTCTCTTGTTTCTGCTATGATGGATGTAAAAGTGCAGTTCCCTCCTTGGCCTTTACACAGCTGAATTACAGATTGACTGGGTGTTCATAGTGGCTTCTTTGATGGGAAGGTTTACATGTTTAAGGCTAATATCTAAATATTTAATATCACATTCAAAATCAACTAGTCACCCTCATAACGACTTTCAAAACAGATATAGTTCCAGATTCATTTACAAGAGTTAAAGCTGTTTTCACTCATGCACTGCAGCCTTGAAATTTTCAGAACTTTACCTGACAGGTAAGCATGTCACAATGTTCATGACATTTACATAGTGAGTGGTCTGTGCGTGCCAGCTTCCTGGTACAAGATCTGTGTGAATTACAACAATTTCCACTAATCTGAGAATACTGTGGGCACACTGAATTTACAGCTCAAAGGTGGTGACATTCTCAGCAGCAATAATGGTGTTTGACAGTACAGATTTTTTATATCACCGCTCACAAAAAAACGGGAACACTGCATTTAAAATTACATTTTTTATGACACACACAAGAGTTTGTTGTGTTCATTCTGTTTCTCCAGAGAGAAATAGGAAAACAGTACTGTGTGAAGCATGAATAGCACTGAACATCAAAGACATTGCTGCTTTTTAGGCAGCAGCTAAGAAACTGCACAGCACGGGATATCAAAGCTTAAATGAATAAAAATTCACTGGGTCTCAGTTTGAATATCAAAATGTTATTTTGCAAGAATTCTACTTGTAGGCAGCTTTTTCCAGGAGTTTTAGTTGCGACTCCTGAGACATATTATCACCACAGTGCTTACTTCAGGTCAGACGTTTCCAAAGAAGCTGCGCGCCTGCAAAACTTTAAAATAATCAAATAATTTATTAACTTATGTTTGTCAATAACATGGTCTGTACAACAGCACAACAGAGGCAAAAACAGTTTGAGTGGGTTTGGCCCGAAGAGCTGCGGTCAGAGGTGTGTCCAGCCATGTTGGGTGCAGCTCGGTCCAGCACAAACTGACCAGGTCTAACCTATGATTTCAACATTTCTGAACCTGGCCAAGATGATCTGTGAGGTTGACCTAGGTGAACTTTGAAGCCAGGATTCCATCATAAAAAAAGAGAAATGTGTAACATGAAACAAGGAACACAAACACCTGGTCAAACTTTCAGAACCAAATCAAATACTCTGCTATGCTTGTGTTGTCATACTCACTCAGATTTAATACTGATGTAATTTCTTAATGAAAATATTACATACAGTAAAGTAACTTAGAAGGATCCATCCAGGAGACTGGTTAAGTGACTTTTTATGATTGTGTATTCACAGTCATAAAATGTCTCAGTCAAGTACTAAGGAGTTTTTTCAGCAATTAAAAAAAACACCAAAGTGTTCAGCAGAAATTTCATTACTTGGATGTTTTTCGTTAATAAAACCACCTTTTCTTTGAATGTGTTTTCAGCCATTTCTTCCAGTAATTTCTTTCTCTATTAAATTATAGTATTGGTATTGTACTGGTATTCGGGTGACAGGGACACATGGCTGCACTTCTTTGAACACATTACATGAATCTATCCAAAATCAAGGACTGAAGTCTAAAAAGACATTCTCAGTCATTCACTGACAAAAATAATATTTCTCTTCCCTTTCTAGTCTATATTCTTTTTTCCTGATCCAGCTTCCTGTGTCCCAACCAGTGTTTTTTACCCTTGGAAAAGAGAAGACATCTCATCACAATTTGTCCAAATCACAGCACAGCCCTTGTGTAATGAGCAAGCCACCACAGCTATGATGATTACAGCATCAGCAGTGGCTAGGAGGCCACAATAATAACTGGTGGGAGCTGGCAGGATTGGTAGGAAGAAAATGAGAGCAGAAGAGAATATGAAAGGAAAACTAAATGTGAGGAAAAATATAATGAAGGAAATGTATTGCTTGTTGCTGCATTTTCCATACTTTTGTGATAAAAATCCAGTGACATCATTGTTGATGTCATCAACGTTAATGCAAGCTAGAAACCAAAAGTTACCACATAAGGCCAGAAGTATAAAGTGGGAGGATGGAGTTTCAAAGGGACAAGAGAGGGGAGATAAAGAACGAGGGCCCTGCTTTTTGCATTAATACAGAATTCTTGTTTTCTGGTGCTGGAACCAATTCTAGTCCTAGAAATCAGGGCATATGTGGTTTTGACCGTTTTCCGTTTTGAATCTGTCTTGTGGTTGGACTTGACTTTGTGAAAGCAGTAACAGCCAGCACTAAGTAGTAGTAGTCCTTAATTGTACAATGAAATTTGAAGGCATGATTTAATTTTCCTCAAAATGTTTTTTTACTGATTCATAATTGTTGCAAATTAAATAGATAAAAAAAGGGCCAAATTTGAAATGTAGAACAAGAATTTTTAAACTACTCAAGGGACACGTGGTGAGAAAGAGGAAGACCCGGTGAGTTAAAGGAATGAAGATGAGCACAGGAAGAGGCTGGCAGGGCTCTGCAGACTGGAGACAAACAGCACAGTGCGGCTGTAAAGCAACACAAACACATGACCACACACACGTATGTCTACGCAGCATTTCCGACTCCACAGAAACTGACATCACCTATTTCAGCTATGTATGCTATGCTTAATCTCTCCTTCCTCCAACAGTCATTTAGGCACACACAAGCATACACTTTCTGCTGGCTGATTTTCTTTTGCACCCATTCACAATTCCACTTTGTTGACACACTGTGGCAATTCAATTCACTTTTATAAGCTATTTAAAAACCTTTTTTCCCTTTTTTTTGACCATTCAGAGGTGGATTTGCTGTTGTGTTTCAGATCATTGTCCTGCTGTCCTACCCTACTCCTGCGGCACGGAGTAGAGATAACGAAGGTAGATGAATTTAAATACCTGGGGTCAGCCATTTAAAACAGCGGACCGTAAATGGTAAATGGAATGACCCAATACTTATATAGCACCTTTTTACTCAGTTTAAGCTCTCGCTACTACAAATCTCATTCATCCAATAACACACACTTATACGCCAATGGATACATCTGGGGCAACTCAGGGTTCATTTTGTTGCCCAAGAAGGATATGGGGATCAATACAACAAGCTTTTAGACTGCTAGACAACCCGCTCTACAACCTGAGCCACAGCTGCCCAAAAGTGCACAAGAGAAGTGAAGAAGAGAGTGTAGACAGCGTAAAGTGGGTGGAGACAAGTGTCAGGGGTGATTTGTTACAGAAGGGTAGCGGCAAGATTGAAAGTGTGGTTTACCAGATGGTGGCTAGACCTGCTATGATGTATAATTTGGAGATGGTGGCACTGACGAAAAGGAGGCTGAGCTGTAAATGGCAAATTTGAAGATGTTAAGGGTTTCATTGGGAGTGAAACGATGGACAGGAATCAGAAATGAGTATATTAGACACAAAGCTCATGTTGAGTGTTTTGAAGACAGTTAGAGAGCCAAGGCTGAGGTAGTTTGGGCATGTACAGAGGACGGCTAGTGGCTGTGTTGGACAAACAATATTAAATATACAGCAGCTAGGCAGGTGGAAAAGAGAAAGACCAAGGTGGAGATAAAAATGGGTTGTTGTGACAGAAGAAGACATTGTGAGATGGGTGCAGTCATAAAAATATTATGATCCACTGTGGCGACACTAAAGTGAGTAGCTGCAAAAGGACGAAGAATCATTTAAAGAAACTGAACAGAATTTATTGAAAAACAGAGTCTGAATAATACTTCAATGATAGTTCAGTGACGGTAGGAAGTGGGACACTGATGGTGACAGAGGTGAAGTAGATAATTGCTATATGGCCAGGATTAGGTGGATAGGAAGGGAAGGAAGCAGCTTGCATGCATTGTTCTGTTAGGTTCATCCTATAGCTGACTGATCTGTAAACATCTATTTCAAATATAGACCTTTGCTATT
The DNA here is from genome assembly GCA_015107715.1 of Tylochromis polylepis. Lineage (NCBI taxonomy): Eukaryota > Metazoa > Chordata > Actinopteri > Cichliformes > Cichlidae > Tylochromis > Tylochromis polylepis. The sequence continues at coordinate 10,062 of VVHJ01061016.1, read as the reverse complement.
TGCTGGTTGTCCCTTAAAAGACCACTGTGTGTGTGTGTGTGTCTGCATGTGTGTGTGTGTGTGTACCATATTTATATATCTTTGTGGGGACCAAAAATTGGAAGTTTACTATACTTGTGGGGACCAACAGCACTTATGGGACAAAATCCCCGTCCCCACGAGTTAGAAGGCATTTTTGAGACTCAAAATGTGGTTTTAGTGTCAGGGTTACAGTTGGGTTATTGTTAGGGTAAGGCATTCATTTTTGTTGGTTAGGGTAAGCGGCTAGGGAAAGCATTATGTCCATTAGATGTCCCCACAAGGATATGAAAACATGTCTCCGTGTGTGTGTGTGTGTGTGTGTGTGTGTGTGTGTGTGTGTGTGTGTGTGTGTGTGTGTGCGTGCGCACGCGGGGCGGGGGGTCAGCTCAGCCTCAGCTGGGGTTCTTTCAGTTCTCTGATGAGTTCTTTTTTACATATTCATTCCGCTACTGTTCAACAAAAGGCATAGTTTGCCTCTCTCTCTCTGTTACTGTAGTGCAGTGTGTGTGTGTGTGTGTGTGTGTGTTCGTGAAAGAGTGACACACTGTGTAACACAATTTTAAAACTGTGCAGTGTAATAGATCCAAGGTAAAACAATTTCAACCCAGTTTGTAAATTTTAGAGGTATCACACTGATGAAGAGTAACACTTTCTCAAACCTATACTGCAACCATAGTGATTCCTTATGATTTCAAATCCTTGTGTGCATTATTCCAGTGAAAAGAGACAGAGATTTTAAAAGCTTTTTTGATTAATTCTATTATGACTTTGGGAACAAACAAAACTAACTGCAAAATATTGTGAGAGGGTACAGGTCACTTTAATTTTTGTTTTTAAATATGTATGTACACAGATGGAGGAAACAGCCCAAAGATATATTTACGTTGGCTTTTCCTTTAAAGAGCCATGCAGCTTTATGTACTCTCTCAGTGTCTGAGGGGTCTCTAATGAGATATGGTGGGAAAATAAAACTTTTCCCAGTATTGTGATTTGGCCTTTTCACATTTAGATTCATAATGCTGAGAACAAAAAGACACATTTATTATGTCAGGCCCAGAGGGACACTGTCCCATCCCTGACTCATTTGCATCATTCTTCATGTTGGGCAGAGAGAGGGCTGACAGCTGTGTAGATAACAGGTCCCTAGTTGCTGTAGTCAGGGGATTTGATTGGCAGCTAGGGGGAGGGTTGATTGATAAGGACTATCCCCTGCTATTCCTGTGACAGCTCCTGTCAGAGACAACTCATCCCAAATCAAATGTATCAACTAGTACAGCCCACTTCCTACCCCCAACAAACACACATGAACACACACCAAGAGAACAGCTTACCATCACATAACAAATCCTTGGTCTTGGTCTGTCTTACAGTTATAGAATGATCAGTGAAATAATTCCTATCTGTTCCTAGGTCTACCTGTTAGTACTAGATAGACCTAGGAAGCATATGCTCTAAATTACACATTTGCTTCAAAAAACATAAATAAATACATTTTAAAAATTAAATATGTCTTTGTTTTGTTTTTTTTTGTTTTTTAAAACGCATACATAGAAATCAATATTGTAATCCTCACTTTTCTTTAACAGTCATAGTACTGGTCACTTTAGTTTCCTTTGTTAGATTTTTTAAAATGAAGAATACATGTTTACAGCCTTGGGGTTTTCACTTCTCAGCCTCGTTGGGAAGGTCTTTGCCAGAGCACTGGAAAGTGTGCCCGTTAGTCAAACCTGGGATCAGGGAGGACCAATGCGTTGTGGAACATTGGACCAGTTCTTTTTTTTTTCCCTCAAGGATATTTAAAGTTGACTGGGGTGGGAGTTTGACCAACCAGTTTACATGTGTTTTGCGGAATTTCAGAGAACGCATTCAACTACATCTCTCAGGGTGTCCTGTTGGAAGTGCTTCAAGAATATAGGGTATCAGGCCCATTGCTGAGTACTATCAGGTCCACACACAGGCAATGAGAGAGTACAGCCTACAATAAACAACAAACAAACAACACTGTTAAAATAAGTCCCAAAGGGCCTAGTAAAGGCTTTATACATACCGGTGACACAAAACAAAGAAAAGTAAAAATGAATTTAGCTGTTATACGTATTGGCCAGAACACTTCTGCTTCTAGACGTCTGGGGCCTGGATCTCCTCTATGCCTGCTTCATGTCCTGGGGGGCAAGGCTATGGCTCACCACACCTACTATTAGACAGTTACATGGAGAAACCTTGTGAATACAAGTGCGCTTACACACACAGGTGTGCACATCGGTGTGCACTCTACTTTTCTCTACTTAACGGCACCAACGTTCTCTGTGCCTGCTCAGCTTTCCAGCTGACTCCACCACTCTTTCCCATCCTGGCGTCACTAAAAAGGGATGACACAAATTAGGGAGATAAGGAACAGCTGCCCTGTCAGCCTCCCTGGCCCTGCCCTTCGAGCCCGCTGCTCCACCCCTCCCCTGTAGCGGACCCCAAAAACCACATCCATGCCACACACCCCCACCGCCCAACTGAGGCAGGGGAGCCCCCAGCCCTCTGTTCAAGGCATCCGTCTGCAGGATGCACACACTCTGCTCCCCACAGAGGGCGTTTTTCACCCACACAAACACCACCTGGCACTGCTCCGTCCACTGGACCAGATCTGGGGCCCCCTTTCGGGTGAGATCAGTCAAGGGACTGACCAGATCTGCAAAGCCGGGCATGAACCAGCGGTGGTACCCAGCCAGCCCCAGGAACCGCCTCACCTCTTTTTTGGTCTTGGGACGCAGGCAGGATGTGATGGCCGCTGTTTTGTCCATCTGTGGCCGCACCTGCTCGCCTCCCAAGTGGTACCTCAGATACTGTACCTCCCCCCGTCTAACCGCACACTTCTTCAGGTTGGCAGTGAGCCCCGCCTGCCTCAAAGACTCCAGGACCGCGGCGACCCACTGCACATGCTCCTCCCAGATGTCACTATGGATTATCACTTCAACCAGATAGGTGGCCACATATGCAGCGTGTGGACTCAGCACCCGGTCCATGAGGAACTGGAATGTGGCCTGGGCTCCAAACAAGCTGAGCAGAAGGGTGACACATTGGTACAAACTGTATGGAGTGGAGAAGGACATTTTTTCCTTGGACTCTGCAGACAAGGGAATCGTCCAGTAGCCCTTGGTTAAATCCAGTGTCGTGAAAAATAGCGGGAATGCTTGAATTTGGCACCCCAACACCAACTCATCTCTTTCCTTAACCAGGCTCACCAGAGAAGCGGTTTCAGCCTCTCTTCATGCTTTAAGAAGATTGAGGTGATATTTTTGAGTGGCTCCTCCCCTGTCCAACCATATTACCTCACAGTTGACGTGGCGTACTTACCGTGTGACCCTGAAGGGCCCTTGCCACTTGGCGAGTAATTTCAAGCTGGAAGAGGGAAGTAACACAAGCACTTTTTCTCCCGGTGAAAATTGCCCAAGTTTAGCCCCTCTGTTGTACAGGTGCTGCTGACGTTCCTGGGCCTGGAGCAAATTCTCTCGTGATAACCTCCACAAAGTATGCAGCTTTGCTCTCAGGTCCAGACTGTATTGAATCTCATTTTTCTCTGTGCTTGGATCTTCCTCCCAGTTTTCTTTAATCAGGTCCAACACCCCCCGCGGCTTCCTGCCAAACAGTAACTCAAAGGGAGAAAATCCTATGGAGGCCTGGGGCACCTCCTGCACCGCAAACAACTGAGGGCCTAACCAGCGATCCCAGTTGTGTTTATCTTCGTGAATGAACTTCCAAATCATGGACTTTAAAGTCTTATTCAGCTGCTCCACCAGCCCGTCAGTCTGAGGGTGATAGGCGCTGGTGTAAACAGATTTAATGCTCAGTAATTCGTACAGCTCTTTGACTGTGCGTGACATGAACAATGTGCCCTGGTCAGTCAGTATCTCTTTCAGGATGCCAACTCTGGAGATGACCTGAAACAGCGCCTGTGCCACACTTTTTGCAGAGATGGTATGCAGTGGCACTGCTTCGAGATATCATGTTGCCTAATCCACCTGAACTAATACAAAGCAATATCCCCATGCACTCCGGTGAAATGGCCTGACGAGGTGCATGCCAATGCCCTCAAATGGCACCTCCATTAATGGTAAAGGGTGCAAAGGCATTTTTCGAATGGCCAGCTGGTTAACCAGCTGACACTCCATGCATGACACGCACCATCGGAGCACATCAGCGCAGATGCCCAGCCAATAAAATCTGGCCATTATTATTTCCAGAGTTTTGTAATATCCCATATGCCCTGCCATCGGGTTATAATGAGCCGTCTGGAAAATCATTTCCCGGCAGTTCTTAGGCATCAACAACTGGGTGTGGTCCTCCTCTGTGCGAGTGTCACAACTGACTCGATAAAGCCGGTCATTTAACAAAACAAAGCGCTGGTAGGTCAAGTGACCATCAATTTCTATCACTTGTTCGAAGGCTGAGCGTAGGGTGTTATCACCAGACTGCTCCAGTGGAAAATCTTCCATGGGGCGAATCGCCGGAGCCAGCGGGACCTCACTAGAAGGTCCTGCCGTCTCCTCCTCCCCAGAGTCAGCACCTGCATCACTGTTGAGTGCCAAGCAGACACTACACGCTACTAAAGGTCGTGATTGAATCCCCACACACTGCCCCAAAATGTTATTAAACCCCAGCCAATTAGTTCCCAGAATTAGGGGATGCGACAGGCGCAAGCTAGCTGTATTTTGCAGTGGCACAATGGGGTATTTGTGAATATCCCCGTGACACTTAACCTCCACCCACTCTGCCTCCAACAATGCCCCGAGGTGAACATGGGTTTGGGAAATGAGGCTCTGCGTACAGCCCATCTCCACCAAAGCCTGGCGTATACCTCCTTGACTCCTTACCCGAATGCAGTATGTCTCTCCGGGATCAGGAGAGGGTGCTGGAGCCCCAGTGATGCAGAACACCTGCCTGATCTCCATCAGCGGACACTCCTGTTGCTGGTGTCCCTGCCACCTGCACTTCCAGCACTCCTTCCCCGGTGTCTGTGCTGCCCACCATGGATCAGGTGCAGTGCCTGTTGTCACCAGGGCCCAGCGACAAACGGGGTCATGGAACGCATCGCCAGTGGCCGCTCCGCTGGGGCGGGGCCAGGGAGCTTCCTCCTTGGCAAAGGTACCAGCGGAAACCACTGACCGGCTGGCTGTGGCCCTTTGCTCCGCACAGCCGGATGATCCTCAGCGAGGGTGACCACAGCTTCCAGGCTTGCCAGCCAGTGGTAGCAGACCCAGTGTTCCATCTCTCTGGGCAGCCCCTCTATGAACTGCTCCAGCACAATCAGCATCAGCATCCGTGCCTCCTCCTCCAATGGCCTGGGCAGCAGCCATCTTGCCGTGGTGTTGTGCAGCCTCCAGGCCCATGCAAATGGCCGATCACCTGCCGCCATCCAGCTGCTGTGAAACCGCTGGCAGGGGTCCTCGAGGGAGAAGCCCACACGATCCAACATGGCCCGGTGGACATCCCTGAAGCTCCCTCAAGACACCACTGGCAGGCTCAGGGCCACGGTCTGGGCCTCCCTGGACAGCAGATCAGTCAAGGCACCCGCTCTGCTGCGGGCCACTGGCATGCCTCTGCGGTAGCCTGGAAAACCTCCGGGAAAACTTGGGGGTCATCTCCCTCCCCCATCTGGTGCATGGCCACCGGGGGGCAGCACACATGTTTGCCACTCAGCCTGGGCCTGGAGCCCGTCCAGCTCCGCTCTGTGCACCACCACTTGCTCGCAATGCATCGCTGCCATCTCCGCCAGCATTTGCACCAGCAGGTGCAGCAGCTGCGTGGGTTGGGGGTCTGACATGACCACTAGGGTTTTGCCACCACTGTGAACAGATGGGGACCCACACAGTGTTCAGGTTGCTTGTTTTATTAAAGCCCAACAACGACTTTACTTTCTCTGCAAACTGAGGAGAGCAAGAGCCTCATCCCCCATCATGAGCACCTGCTGAGGAGGCACTGTTGAGAGTATCCACACCAGCTGCATCACTGTGTGGTACGGCTCCTGCACTGGGTCCTGCTGAAACAGCTACAAAAAGTAGTGAGAGCAGCAGAGAGGATCGTGGGTGTTTCTTTTCCCTCCCTCCAGGATATCCATTGCACCCACCTCACCCAAAAAGCCTTCTGCGTTACAGGTGACTCCACTCATCCATCCAACAGCTTCTTCAGTTGCCTGCCATCAGGAAGGAGACTGAAGAGCCTCCAGGCGAGAACCAGCAGACTGAGAGACAGCTTCGTCCATCAGGCTGACAGGATGCTGAATTCTCTCCCTGCTCTGTCCCTCTCGACTCTCACACACACGAACTCCAGACCTGCGTTTACCTCTTCCCTCTGACTTTATTGACATGCACACTGTTTTGATTCGGCGCCAACGTGCGTGCCTGCTCAACTTTCCAGCTGACTCCACCACTCTCTCCTGTCCTGGCATCACTAAAAAAGGAAGACACTAATTAGGGAGATAAGGAACAGCTGTCGCTCGAGCCTGTTGCTCCACCCCTCCCCTGCAGCGGACCCCAAAGACCACATCCCTGCCACAAGGGAAAAAGACAACAATCAGACGACGCCCTATGAGCAAGCACATGGTCACAGTGGGAAGGAAAAACTCCCTTTTAACAGGAAGAAATCCATGGCAGAACCAGGCTCAGGGTGGTTTAACCATCTACTGTGACACACGGGGGATGAAGGGAAAAGAAGCTGTGGAGGACAGACAGAGATTAGTAATAACTAAAGACTGAATCCAAAGTGGTGTATAAACACATGGAGAGTAAAAAGAGGTGAGCGAAGAAAAAAATCATGGGAAGCCTGCAGCATCTCAGGCCTGTTGCAGCAAAACTAAGGGACTGTTCAGGGTTACTTGATCCAGCCCTACTATAAGCTTTATTAAAAACTTACATTTTAACTACTGATTTTATCTACTGTTCCTTTCTTTTTTCAACTTAAATCATGCTTTTTATTTGTTTTTATTTGTTTTGTTTTTTAATGTCTCTGTAAAGCACTTTGAATCACCTTGCTGTTGAATTGTGCTATATAAATAAACTTGCCTTGCCTTGCCTTGCCTTATCATAAAGGAAAGTTTTAACCTAATCTTAAAAACTGATGGGGTGTCTCTCCCCCTAATCAAAATTGGTTCCACAGAAGAGGGGTCTGAAACCCGAAGGCTCTGCCTCCCGTAATACTTTTAGGAACCACAAGTAAACCAACAATCTGAGAGTGAACTGCTCTTTTGGGGTACTATGAGATGTTTAAGATAAGATGGGGTCTTATCTCAAGACCTTGAATGTGAGGAGAAGGATTTTAAATTTGATTCAGTGAAGAGCCAATAAAGAGAAGCCAATATGGGATGAACATAGTCTCTGTTTTCTAGTCCTACTCAGTACTTTCACTACAACATTTTGGATCAAGTGACAGTTTTTCAGGGAGTTTGTAGGACACCCTGATAATAATGAATTACAATAGTACAGCCCAGAAATAATAAACACATGAAGCAATTTTTCAGCATCAGCCAGACACAGAATGTTTCCAAGTTTGCAAGAAACCAATGCTATATATTTGTTTAATGTGTATGGAAGGACATATCGTGGTCAAAAATTGCTCCAGTATTCCTCACAGTGTTACTGGAGGCCAAGGTAATGCCATCCAGAGTAAGTATCTGGTTAGATACCATATTTCGGGGCCACAATTTGGGCTGATCGTGGCTCAAGAGTTGGTAGTTCATCTTGTAATCGGAAGGTTGCCAGTTCGAGCCCTGGCTCAGACAGTCTCAGTCATTGTGTCCTTGGGCAAGACACTTCACCCGTTGCCTACTGGTGGTGGTCAGAGGGCCCGGTGGCGCCAGTGTCCAGCAGCCTCACCTCTGCCAGTGCACCCCAGGGTGACAATGTAGCTTGCCATCACCAGTGTGTGAATGGGTGGATGACTGAATGTGTAAAGCACCTTGGGGTCCTTAGGGACTAAGTAAAGCGCTATACAAAATACAGGCCTTATTTCAAAGAGCAGTTTGACTAATTGGTTTGTCATTTGGCTTCATGGCTAGATAAAGCTGGGTATCATCTGCATAGCACTGAAAATGTATGCTTTGCCTTCTTCTAGGGAAGCACGTATAATGAAATGGTCCTTGCATGGAACAGTTTTTTCAAAATATTGGCTATGGGCTAAAATGAGCCCAAGGCTTGGGGGTAAGTTCAGTCATTTGATCTTCTTACTGCAAAACAAAGTTATATTCTTAAAATTCATATGATAGTAACAATAAATAATTGATACTTTAATCAGTAGTTTATCAATATTAAATTATAATCAATATTTTAGACATCGCAGAAGAACTGTTACACCACATAATGACAGAAGAATGGACAGGGACAGGGACAGCACCCCCAAAAAAGATGAGGGGTCATTGGGAATGTCTGCCAGATACCCAGGTACATAAAATCTTTACCCCCCTCCCCCCAACAGAATTTTGTAAGTTGATGTATGGAGGAGCACAAAGCCACATGCATCAAAATAAAGAATTCTGTGCTTAAATAATGAACTTTACAATAAATTATGCATTCATACATTCATTTACCAATTCATTTTTTAATTATTTTATTTATTCAAACATTACTAAAGTAATTTATTACTTAATAATTAAATTTAAAATAAAAACACTATTTTTAAATCAATTTTCAAAATGAATTATTAATCCATCAATAAATACTTCAATTCAAAAATGAATTTCACAAAAAAGAATTAAACTCTCAATAAAACCTCATTTCAAAAACCATTTTTGAATTCCAAATTTAAAAACAAAAACATTTTTAAAACACAATTTAAAAAACAGAAATAAGTAAATGGTCTCAAAAATCAAAGATTTGAAAATGGTGATTCCTGGCTGCCTGGATTTTTCTACACTGCTGTTTGTGCTCGTAGCTTTTCCCCGCTAAGAAGCGTGTCTGCTTGTTCAGCCTCGGGATATGTGAAGAATGAAGGGACCCTGCAGTGATACGGAGAGCTGAACCTCTAAGTGTGTTCCTGTGGGCTCAGCCTGACCACCTGGTGAAGGTAACGTGCTAACATGGCTAACGCTAGCATCACCGCATGTAGCCCTGTTATTTTAAGATCATCTTAGCTTATGACAGTGGTTCCCAAAGTGGGGGGCGCATAAAGATGGATTGGTTTTCTGTTATTTAAAGGAGTGGTAGGTTATTTTATTGCTACCTGTAATTTATTGCAGTTTACTTTTATTTGTTTAATTGTTTACAAAAGGTTTGAGGTGTGAAATAAACTGCAATGGAGTTTGAAAACTAAATATGGGTGTGTGTGGTTGGAGGATGTGTTTATGCAGGGGGAGTCGTGAAGGGGGGAGTCTTGTAAAAACAAAGAGGGGCCTAGCAAAAAAAGTTAAGGAATCACTGACTTATGACAATATTACATCCCAGCTGTATTAGTTAGCTTTGTTTTTTGTAAGCTGCTGTGCTCTTCAAAAATAAAGCTTGAAGCAGCTCAGACTATTAGAACCAGCACTGAGTCCTGTTACATTTATACAGTGTTAGAGCAATGGCTGCAACCTACAGCCTTTAAACTTGTGATTAAAATGCTGACAGTAAACACATCAGTCCAGATGTTACCACATTACTTTATGATGCTTAGAGTTGAAAGAACTGAGACACGCTGATTAAAATAACAGCTGTCAGTTCTCCCATTCCTTATATTATCTCCAGTCTTAGCAGAGGGCAGTGACACTATTGATTTAACCCCAAAAAGTTGATTCTGTTCATCTGGATGTACCTTTTTTGGATGAGTGACGAAACATTTCTCCTACTAAAAAAGGTACGTCCAGATGAACAGAATCAACTGTTTTAAGATTTCCTTACCTGGATGATTGAGCATGATTCAAGACACTATTGATTTAGGTTCATGTGAGTGCACACATTTCTGGCCTCTTATCACTTAGATGTCTGAATCTAAAGAGTGAATGCATTTAAAGCAGGAACTGCACACCTCGCCATCAAACGTTTGGTAAATTAGCATGAGTACTGTAAAGTTTTGTAGGATCCT
>VVHJ01061015.1:0-16711 GCA_015107715.1 Tylochromis polylepis | reverse complement strand
GGTGTGTTCTTTGGACTTCATGGTGTTGTTGCTCCCAATATTCTCTTAGACAACCTCTGAGGCCGTCACAGAGCAGCTGTATTTGTACTGACATTAGATTACACACAGGTGCACTCTATTTAGTCATTAGCACTCATCAGGCAATGTCTATGGGCAACTGACTGCACTCAGACCAAAGGGGGCTGAATAATTATGCACACCCCACTTTACAGTTATTTATTTGTAAAAAATGTTTGGAATCATGTCTGATTTTGGTTCCACTTCTCACGTGTACACCACTTTGTATTGGTCTTTCATGTGGAATTCCAATAAAATTGATTCATGTTTGTGGCTGTAATGTGACAAAATGTGGAAAAGTTCAAGGGGGCCCAATACTTTTGCAAGCCACTGTATCTGTTCTTCTCTTTTCTTTTCTTGTTCTTTGTTTTCTCCTTTCATGCTACCACTATTACATAGTTTCTGTTAAATAGCTATGATGTGCATACGCTGATGTCTGTTGTAGTGATTCAAAACAACATTAGGAATATCCATCCATCCATTCATCAACACTTATCTGGATCCAGTTCATGGTGGCAAAGATGCCAAGACCGCTGACAACATTCTTTAGCTATTTTAGAGAGATACCGAGGTGTGCCCAGGTCAGTCTGACTGGGCTCCTCCCTAGAGCTTCTTGAACATGGCCAAACCGTTTCATCGATCACTGCTATTAATAATATAATGTTTTCTTTCAACTCTATGCTTGAAATTCAGTTGCGTATGAGAACAAAAAACTACCTGCACAAGGGATAAGGTCACATTTTCGATATAGCTAATTTATTTTGACGGGCCTAGACCACTGAACCATCAAATGAAATGTAGTATATATACAGACCGGGTAAGTATTTCTGTACAGAATGATGACTGTGGATTGTGTGCCTTCCTCTTAACAACACAATAAGCCAGTATGGACAGGAAGCAAAAGTTAAGATAAGGATATGTACAATCCTTGATGAAAAACCGGATGGTTACCGTTGTGTGTTGCACGTATATTGCTCCGTTCTTTGCGCTCACAGACAGTATTTGCCTGCTCAGTCAAATATAAATTTATTAGATTTGCTTTTGGGTATTTCAACAAGCAACCAAGGGTGTCATTTTTTAAGATGGATTTTGAAAGGTCATTTAAAAAAATGTTACTGATTCTGTGAGCTTCATATTCTCTGGCAGGGTGCTGCAGAGCTCAGAGCCCATGAGTGCAAAAACCCAGCTACCTTTATTCTTGAACCAGGATTTACCGAATAGTTAGAAGATCCCAGCGTGAGCATCTGAGTTTGAACTCTGGCTCACGGGGGACCAGCAATTCTGCACTATGGCTCTGAGCCAGGCCGTGATGTACTTTAAAGGTCCTGAAATCCATTTTTTTCCTTTTTTTCATATCACCAACAAAGAGCCCTGGTTAAGCAGATTAGCTAAGTTTGAAAAGGCTAAAGTCAGAGAAGCAGAGAGGTGAGAGGCAGGATATTTCTCGGTGAACCATTAGAGGTGACAGTGCTAACCACTGCAGCACCGTGCCACCATATTTACATGTGGCATTTTACAGAAATGTGTAACGAAGCTGGAATTTGTCACGCAGCTGCTGCAGACTTTTTTTTTTTGATGAACAAACTGAACTAAACGTATGTATGACCTCAAGAAAGGGAAGACCTGATTTGAGTGATGCACCACAGTTGGAGGGCATATGTTTTGCATCTCATCCCCCTTCCTCCCCCACCAATTTCCTCCAGCAACCGTTGGCACTACTGATCGCAACACAACCCCCCCACCAGCCTCCAATTTTCGTACCATCGCCCCAGATAAGTGTGAGTGAAGACTATTGTTTAGAGCAGCAGTCTGTGTAATTTCACCATTAGTCTCAATCAAAGACAACCAGCCTTCAAGCCTCAGGACAGTGTGTGTGTGTGTTAGAGAGAGTGCATGTGTGTATTTGTCTGCTGCTGGATGAACTAGTGTATAAGACAGAGTAATAAGATACCCACCACCCTCACTGCCCTGAGGCCAGAGAGCTGAAGGAAAAAATGATGAAAAGGAAAGAGAGCAAGAAATAGACATGAAAAGCAAAGGAAGGAAGGGAAGGAAGGGACGGGAGAGGGGAAGAAAGAAGAGCCAAGGGATTAAAAAACGGAAGATGAAAACAAACAAGGAAGAAGCATCCTTCAAAAAGTAAGACTGGATGGTAAAAGAGAAATGTCCGCGCATGTGAAATGGGGCACCTTAAAGACATTATGTTTACACACTTGTGTCAGGGTAGACTCAGCATGGCTGCTGGGCATATGGCATCTTAGTGTTGCAGGATTGTGTATCTCTCATTTCTCTAACCACTGCACCATGCAGCCTTAATCTGTTATAGGCCTGAGCTTATAACCTCTTCCTGCACAAGCATAAATGCACACAACATTTTCCCTTCTGGCTAAGTAGTATGTAGGTGCCATGGGAAATTCAGTTGGCTTGCGTGCAGCTAACACACATGCACACACACTGAGAAACAACCAGGCAGGCAGTGAACAGGGATGGACAGAGTTTTGTGACCTTTGGGGGTTTAGCCACTCCTCGGTTGTATTGCAGCTTCCAGGAGCCACAGGATTTGATTTAATAAAGGGATTTGTGAGCTGGGAATAGGAACAGGGTGGGAGGAAATGTGTGCATGGAAGATGCAAAACAAATGGAACAGAATGAAGATAATAATGACTGCACTGCTGGTGCATATAGAGATCCCAGAGTTGACTAGAATAATAATGAAAATCATTATGACAATGACGATGATGATGATGATTATTATGACTGATGAGGATGATACTGATTAGATGGATAGAGTGAGACTCTAACTACAACTTCCACGCATACTTTAAAGGATAATCTTATGGTCCCTAGGGCTGCCCTGAATTCCATCTTTTGGGCTTTGGTTGCTTCGGCAGTAATCAAAAGCGAATCACTGAAATTTCGCCCAGGAAGCACGATTCGCATCTGATTTTGAAAACCACGACAACAATCACCACATACATTGAGACAGTGGTGGTGCATTTACGTGTATAATGTTCACCCGGGAAAGTTTGAAGCAACAGAGAGTCTCTTACTTCTTCTCCATCTCTCTGAAGCCTCGCTGCTTGCTCTCTAAATGAACACAGCTGAGAGAGAGAGAGAGAGAGACTTCTCTTCCTGTGCCAGGAGAGCAAGATGTCGCCTCAAAGCAGTGGGAAACTGCACATAGATTTTTGTGCTAGGCCTTTTTTAAGAAACAAAAATCAGCTTACGGGGTATGAAAAGTAGTTAGTAACAGCGAGCTGAACTGAAGCGTGATGATCACCGCTGTGAGCGAGAGGGCTGTCAGGCTGAGATGGTTTATATTTCCCCATTTTTAACCAAAAGGTCCCGATCCCAAAACTGAAAACTGAATCTCTACTCAGTGAACGAATATGATGAATATGCAACCAGTAAGATATTTGAGTACAGCTCTAATGCTTACACATTCACTCACAATCGTTTTCCCATGAATAATACTGGTCACTTTCAGAGACCACACAACAAAGAATAAAATGCGTGTTTAACATTTAACGCAGGATTGCTGTTGGGAAATCATCTGTTTTACCCCTGTTAATCTCTGGGAAGTGGACTTAATGATAGGCAGAGAGGGTGTTTTTAGGACATTATCAGTGGGAGGTTCAGACAGCATGTCATTTTATCTTCTTGAACAATCATTGTATTTAGCTCAGCAACAGGGACCTCCCATCAGCCACTGGGCTTGTGGAAAGAAACAGATTGGATTCTAATCCTAAAATTACTGACACACTCCCACACACACAAGCAACTCTCAGCTCTATCAAAAAGAAAAGGAAAAACAAGTCTAAATAGCATAAAAGGTCTATTTAAAGTCAGGGGGAAACAACATCAAAAGCAAGTATTCAAGCATCCATTAGCAATAGTTTATCTTTATATTAGCCACCGAAAGTACACCTGACTCATGACAACACAGCAAATATCCAAATATCCATTATAACATGGAAGTTTCATTCTTTTTCCCCAAAACACTTTCATTTTTCCAACTACCTTGACTTTAATAACTCTGCAACCATAATTTTTGTTTTAAAAAAAGATTATCTTCTACCTCCGAAACATGAACAACTCCCACCCACTAAGGTTGAAACAATCTTTGTAAATTAAAATGGCAATCGTATTAAATAAAGTAATAACTGGACTAATAATTTGTAATGAAATGCAACAAACCAAGCCTGAAACATTAAATCAAGAAGATGGTCTTTTCCCTCTGCGTTTTATGACTAATGATTCAATAAGCTTCATAGTTTGTGAGGAACCTGCACTCTCACACAGGTGTTTTATGGGTAAACAGAGCGCTGATTAAGTGGAAGCTGGCTGGAGCTCTACCGAATTTTCAAATAATGTCTCTGAACTACAAGACCTAATGAAAATGGTAAAGAAAAAGGAATAAAAGACAAGGAGAAGGGTATTAATTTGTGGTCACCGTCACACTAATGCGTTTTATTACAAAACAGTGTTTTGTCTAAGTCCATGCTAACGTAACATACACGGTGACTGGTTACTCAGTTGAGCAGGAAAGGATATTCAGTGACTGATAAGACTTTGTCAGGAAAGAAATGTGGGTATCTCCTTTGAGTCTCTACATGTCAATACTTTAATTCAGAATTTCTGAATACTGCGTCTTGACCTTGTAAGTTTTTTTTTTTAAATGTCTATTTTCAGTAAAATAAAACTGAAATTTTTCTGTGGATGAAAGGATAAAAGTCTATATGTGGGGACAAGGCCCTTATGTATCCACACAGTCTTAAAAGGAAGCCCAATATAAAACGTGTGGGTGAGCTATGACAGAGTAAGGCTTTAATATGCTTCTTATTGCTTGTAATGTCAAAATAAGTTTTTGCATGTCACTTACTTTTCAGCAGTTTTTAAATAACTCCTTAAATGCCACAGCTTGCTCACTGAAAGAGTACAAGTTGGTGCACTTATGGGAGTTTCATTATCTGAGTCCTCTGAAGCTGCGATGTTATGTAATGATTCAGAGTTCATCAAGGGTATGATTAAAGGATGTAAGCTGGAGTCTACTTCTTCAATCAGTTTTGTTAATCAGTTTTTAATAAATTAATTTACATAAGCATCAAAACAGCCACTTGGTAATTACCATGTGGTAAACATGATAATTTCCTCAAGATGCTTCATCAGATTGATCAAACTCCCTCAGTAATTATGAGTGAGCTTGTTATTCTTGCTCTGTTTGATGATAACCTCATGTCTTTTTTGTGATATCAAAAACAGGATTATAGATGTTCTTTCTGATTATTTTTCTGCAACCAAATTTGTCAGACACATGACGTATATCTAATTTATGAAAAATCCGAGCAGCGAGCTGATCTTTTTATCGACACAAATTTCATCCTCTTTACCTAGTGGTCATAGTCCCAAAAAATACGATGGTATCTTATTATACACTTACTGTTCTTGGTAGGTGGTCTCCTGTGTTAGACATGATTGCACCCACTCAAGAAAATACTTAATTTCATCAAATGCAACATATTGCAGAAGCCACATTAGGCGCCACAGAGCAGATGAATATGGCAGGAGGTCAGGCACATTAACTTGATAGAGAATTTGGTCAAATTTCAAAATAAAAGAACCTCTATTGAACAAAGCTTCACTACTGAAAACTGTGTTCTAGGCGCCACATCAAAGTCATTTACTGACCTGGTCTGTTTCTGGGAAAGGTGCTATTTCACACCACTATCTATACTAAACTGTAGTTTTAGGCCATATTAAACTCAAGTCAAACGACTGGCTATCACAGCAAGTCACAAGTTTATATTAAACCAGGAACTCTTTACAATGCACCACAAAACTGTTGTTGAGATTTGGTGCTATATAAATAAAACTGAGTTGAACTGAATTGAAAAACAGATTTTTTTTGCAAACTTTTCGATTAACTTTTCAACTTGTTGATTTAAATTAAGGATTATAAACCAGTTACCTTTATCTCCTGTCTTTACCCATTTTGAGCGATGTTGTATCTTATAGCTAAACTCATATCATCTCATGTTTTGTCTTAATCATTTGTGTTGGTATATGGGTCCTTTTTCAAAAACTAGTGACTGTATTTTTGTGAAAGTAGATGTGAATGTAGATGTGCTAATGATGAAGTCTCCAGTTTTGGTGACGTGCTCATCATCGAAAAAAAGCCTGCAAATTTCACCTTTATGTGTGTCTTTGTTCACTTGTATTATTGTATTTTTTGGGTACGTACAAGTCCCTAAAAAGTTGATTTTCGGTTTTAAAGGTAAAGAAGTTGAGGCTTTAAGTTTAGGTTCAAGATTCAGCACGAGTGCAGAACGCTGTGTGCACATATGGCATGTGTTGTGTGGTTGTCTGGTTGGGTTAATTGTAACTCTGCCACAGAACAGGGCAAGCTGAATCTGTTCTTGTTACAAAGTTGAAACGAGTTGGAAGAAACTGTAGATGGAACTGTCTCTTACAGTGTGCTCATGCATGTGTGTGTGTATGTCAGTGCAGGCCCCCAGTGTAATTTGCCCAATGCCCAGTTAAAATGGTCTCAAAACTGCCTGTCCTCTCTTTTCCGTTTTTAAATGAAACAATGCTGCCAAAACCACCATTCAACATAGTGCTGGTGGATTGTCGTAACTATTGAGCACTTACACCCTGATAAATACATTTATATTCAATCAATCTCTTTAATACTACTTGCTAGTTTGACATGTCGAAAACATGTTTAAATTGCTTTCAACATAGTATCAAGGCAATGCTAAGAAAACAGTAGCTATACAGTTCACATTTAAATTTTCTCACTGTTCAGTGAGAGTTGGCATTAAACGTCTAAGGTTTTCTGGATTTCCAGCAACCTGTTCAGGGTTAGGCTTGGGTTGTGTGTTATCCGTATGATTGAGCAAGCACATTTATTGACACTAGAAGATTCTACTTTTCTAATCCATTTGAGTTCTTGATCATAGAGGCTATCTGTAAATCCATGTGTGCCACAAATTTGGCTTTTCATTTCTCTGTCTCCTGGCTACATTGCTGCTGTTTGTGGATTCATCCGACTCGATCAGTTATGTAAAAACAAGTGAGTTGGAAAGTACATGTTTACAATGTTCATGCTGAATATTCTGTTGCATTTTTTGTCCTTGTTGTCTGTAGTTTTGTTAAAGCAAATGGCTGCAGAGCGTGAGAGAAGGAAAAAAATCTAATTATATTGTTTGTCCATCTTAGTATGAGTCACCTAATGCACAGTCACCTAATAGATAAGATCAGACATGATTAGCAATATTAAGCTTATGGATTACAGTAAACAGTTTAGAGTTCACGAGTCATACGTTTCTTTTAAATATAAAGGAACTTGTAAGCATGAGTAACTACAGGTTTACCACACAGAGAAAACATCTGTCAGGGAGAAACAAAACACAGTATATGTATTTGGATGATTAATTAAAGATCAAATTCATTTAATTAATTAATTTTAAGAAATTTTCTTTAAGCGGCTAATATAAAAAAATAGCACTGAGTATAACTTAACAATAGGCTCTGCACATTGCACGGCTTATCTTTTCCACAAGAGGATGAAAGTGAGACAGAAATTCATTTTTGTTGTTTGATTCAATAATCCTCTTACAGTTACAGAGGGCTCGATGTGAGAAAAAAAAAAGAAGAGGTAATTTTGTTTTTTAACTGCTCTGCCTAGCAAGCTACTTGCTTAGCTAGCATAACAAACAGGTCTATCTAGATTTTATACAAATATCTAAGAGTAGCTTTGGGCAACCTATCATTTAAAAAGCATGTATTATCTACATACTGAATCACACTGCACTGTTTTTATTATAGATGACGCCACACTGACGCAATACAACATTTTATCCATTACCCTTTCTCCCATTCTGGTGCCTCACTGTTGCTTTCCTTCTCCATCTAAACTCTATTGTTTCTTTAACCCTGCAGATGTCCCCTGTGCTCAGAAAAACTCTCCTCAACGCTTCTTACCGCTCAGCACTTTTATTCCATTTAGTTTTCTTCTTTCTATTTTTTATCATTATGTGCTCTTTGTCACACTTTTACAGGCCATTTCCCTTCTGATGTGCTGTATTGAAAAGGGAAGTAAATTGTGTAACTATTCAAAAGGATATTTAATGAAAGCTTTGTGCCAAGGCAGGGGCTGTGGTACAAAAAGCCACCAATGTATCCAGTCAAATTAACTATTTTATGAGCTGTGTAATATTTTCTGGTTAGTTTTTGTGTGCTTTCTCCAGTGACAGGCCTAAGCAGATTTTTTTACCAGCTATAATAGTGTAGCGATTTGTTGTTCAGGGGATTTGGCATGTTATTGTAGTAAAATGTTCTGGGACACCTATTGCAGCTGGAACTACCACATGAGTGGTCTTGAATGCTTTGAAATATGTTTATATAGATTGGGACAGATCGACAGCATCACAGCTCTCCAAGATATACTCATAAAACTTTGTGTCATACGTAGTTCTAATGTGATCCCATTACAAGACAGGCAATAATTTTCAGGAATGCACAGACTGTGGCATTTTTTTTGTTGTTGTTGTTATTCCCCTTTTTGTGTGTGGGAAGGTAAGGATTCTGCTTTCTGCAAAAAACAACAGTTTTAAAGTCTACCTTCCCTTCATCACACTGTCTTTCAGATAGGACAGATTCTACGTGTTGACATATTTTTTTTTATGAAAGTGATGACCCGAATGCAGGACATTGTCACAAATGGCAAAAATGGTTGGAGCAAATCAAAGGGAGCTGTAATAAACTGACAGTTCAGGAAATGACAAAAATCCAGTAATGTGGTTCAAACGGTGCAAACAGAAGAGGAATAAAGTAAGAAGCAAGAAACAGAGAACATGTGAGAAAACAGAAGACAAAAGACTGAGGGAGAGACAGGAAACTAAATGAGAGAACACTGTGAAAACTAATCAGAAATGGCAATCAGAAAGGCAGGGAAAAGAACAAAAACAGGAAGTTAAAAAAGTAAGACACAAAAGTTAACTAACTACCAAAATAAATAGGAAGTGAGAACAAAGCAAAAGAAGGAAATTAACAAACAGCAAAGCATCAAAGGAATACACTAAGTAAATGCTAAGTAAACACCATAAAAGAAGAACACAGTGTACACCAACATGATCATATAGGCACTGTAGAAGCATGTGAATTTACCAACCAGATGTAAAAATTCTTATCTTAACCCATAATCATCATAATCATCATAACCCATAATCAATACATCTGAACTGATTCTGAGGAGAAATATAATACACCAACATGAAGCATATTCTTACTGATATATTCACTGTGAATTAGAAACATGAGGAAACATGAAGAGTCAGAAATTATACTTACAGCTAGGGATGGGAACTGCTAAGAATTTAGCGATTCCTATTCCATTATCGATATAATTTAGTGATTCGATTCCATGTCGATTCTCATTGGCTCCCTTTTGAGAGCCACCGCCATCTCTAAGCAGCACATCAAAGACATTACATTCATGCAGATTACATGCTGTGGGTCAACTGTTTTTGGATGTTGGAGGTACTTTACCTCTTTGTTGTGATCAGCGTCGGGGTCATTACTCAAAAAAAGTAACAGAACACTTTCTTAAAAGTAATGTTTTGCATTAATTAATTACTCCCAGGAGGAAGTCTCATACTTACCATTTAACAATATAAAGCCGAAGCTACAGTCGCACATATTAACGCAAATCCCTGTCCTAATGAGGATACACAGATCATCTTCCTCATATTTAGGTATGAGCACAAAGCAAAAAGGGAAACCAGCACAAAGAGACTTTAAAGTGATCTCCACAGTGATTCTACTTTAGAAACATGAACAGGATTGCATTATTGTAGAGCCTTACCTTACAATATAAAGCGCCTTGAGGCAACTGATGTGATTTGGCGCTATAATAGATGTATAAATAGAAAAAAATAAATTAAAAATAAAAAACAGATAGAAACGGCGGCTGCAGCCTGACTGCTCATCCGTTTGTCACCTGATGCAGTTCAGCGGGAGCTGGCTTCACCGCTGCTCTTACTCAGCTTCAGCGTCACTCTGGGTTCTTGGCTAACTTAGCATTAGCATGCTGGCTGTGCAGGAGCTTGCAAAGAGCTAAAGTTGTGTTAGCAACATAATGCAGTTGTTTCTGTCCTGGATGCAGTTTGCACTTTACCCTCTCATCCTTTTGTGCTATAAACATAAAAGTTATGTCCACTTCCACGCTGTAAACTACCCTCCTGTTTTCCTCCTCCGACAACTGAAATCAGCTAACTGTAGCGCACAAGTGCAAGAATCCATAAGCGGAATAGATAGGCAAGCAGTAGAGGTTGGCGGATTGTTACAGATATCGATAGTAATGATGCCAATGCTAGTATCGGTATTGGATCGATACAGTCGTGATAGGATCGATACTTTGTTTCTAGCCTCTAAGTCAGTGGTTGTCAAAGTGTGTGGCGCGCCCCACTGGTGGGGCGCAGATTTCTGACAGGTGGGGCGCAAGTTACCTGGCAGAAAAGTCACACGGAACTAATGTTTAACATCGGAATCACTTTTACGGTGGAACAAAGAAATTTGCGGCAGTTACGCTAATAATATGTGCAGTCGCAATAAAGTGTACAGAAAAGTGAGAACATGTGGTCCGGTCTATTGTGCATCGTTTACAGTGGCGCCGAAAGCTAGGATCGGGGCACGAGAGACCGGACCACATGTTCGCACTTTTCAGTAACTTCTTTATTGCGGCTGTCGACTTACACACGCGGCTGCAGCTTTTTGGCTACAGCCTACACACATCAACAACAACAACAGGACCTGGTTCGTTCTGTTTTAAGCCGGCGAGGCGTGATTGCGGATGCCGCTCACCTCCCCCGCCGCAGGCCACGCCCCGCCGCAGCTCTGCAGTCAAAAACAGGCTCACTGCAGCCACTAAAAGTGAATAGTATTAAACTCTCACTAAATTATATATTTTTCATCTCTGTTCACAAGTTTCTGGATTTCTTTTTTTTTTTTAATAAGACTAAGACTGAACTTTATTTTTCCATTTCTGTCAATGTTCGCATTCTGTTTATTGCTTTTTTGAAGCAGTGGTGCAGAGTAATGAACCAGTCTAGTGACAAAAGTTACAAATAGTTGTTTGAAATGAAAGTTGTTTGTTTAAAACAAAAATTACTGAAGGATTCATTGTGAATGCGTTTATTATCTAAATAAAGTTGCGGCTAGGCTGTTCTGTCATTGTTTTAGATTGTTTAGACGGGGCCTGAAAATATTTCTTCCTGCCATGTGGGGAATGATGTAAAAAGTTTGAGAAGCACTGCTCTAAGTTCAGCATGTAGCCCACTGAATTGTTTTATTGTTTTAAATAAATTATTCAAACATGCACTACAAAAAATATCTGAACCTTTTTGTGATCACCGTCACGTCTATTTTATTTATATCCCATAGCATATTTAAACAACAGAAGTTGACTCAAAGTGCTTTTATAAACAGGCACATTTACATGTCAGGTCTCACAAAAAAACAAACAAATAAAAGAAAAAAACAACTGTTCAAAATACATGAAAAGCTGATGAGTGTGTTTTGTTGTGTTAACTAATTATTGTAGAAATTAAAAATTATTTAGCGGTCGTTAAAATCAGAATTTGCAAATTCATGATGATTCATCTCATAAATCATTACACATTGCTCTTCCCTACATAAGCTGCCTTTATAAGTTAAACGTATTGGTATCAGTATTGGCATCGGCATTACTGGCCCTGTATTTATTTGGTATCGGATCGATGCCAAAATTTGCAGTATTGCACACCACTAGCAAGCAGACTAACAATTTCAAGGAATACGACTACTAGGAATCGCTTCTCATCCCTGCTTACAGCTGTAGTTACTTTCTCTCATTGCCACAGTGCACAGTCCACAGAGTGAGACATGGTTAGCACGGTAAGAGTTTAAGTAAGTTTAAGTAAACCTTAATTAATTAATTCTAACTTTTTGTCACCACAACAAAGTGGTGCAAAGTTGCATTTAAAGGACAGTTGGGCCATTATTATATGATTATATTCAAAAGCAGTGATCACCAAAGTAAATCACTAAAAAAATAAAAATAAAATCTGACAAGCCTACTCAACTCCCAGTAGATGTAAGGCCTGCCTTACACTACCTGACTCACACCAACTCTGAGGGACTGCAACAATCCCTCAGAGTTGATGTTGGAAAATGTATAAATTACTTAAATTAGGCTACTTGTCTAATTACTTAAACGAGCCAGTGTTTGCCCTGGCTAAATGTATGTAGCACTCTATAGTATAGAGTCTTCATAGTGAAGATATGTCTTGCAACTCTGAACAAAAGCAACTAATTCCTGAATGCATTCCAAATGGCCTGCATTAGCAAGCTAGCAACAAAGACACAATTTGAATTAGACAGCTTTGAAGGTCCCTAGAGATGCAGCTCTCCTCTGGCAGAGGCTGACCTTGACGGCCTCCACATACACCTCCACCTCCGCCAACCACGTTCTGCTCTCCTGGATGTACAGAGATCAAACTGATATCAAATCGTTTCCTAATACAGTGAATAAGTTAACCCCTAAAAGCCAAAGCACCATTTCATTAGCATTATTTACTGTTATGTAAGTTTTGAAATTTAAATTTAATGTAATCCGTTACACAATTCAGAAGTAATCAGTTATTGAAGTGGGTTAATAGGTAAAATATTACAATACAGTTACAGTGTACAACACTGTTTATGACTGAGTAAACCTGAGGGAGAGTTTACATAAAACAGTTGAGGTAAAAATAAAAATAATCTTAATCATTTTGATATACTCTGTCAAAGGAACTTTAGGGTTTAAAATGTGCCTGCTCTTAAGCAGTCTACAAAATTAATTTTAACTATGTTTATCTTAAATAATATAATCAAACTGTGTTTGTCTCCTATTTAAATAATGAAAACATGGTAGCAATTTATACCCTTTTTGGGGGTAACTCAGAGCTTCTACATTGTCATTTATTGCATTTTTCTCTGCAGCATCTGCAAGTACATTGCAGTATTTGCAATGAGTGAATTTGTTTTTCATTTCATCTTCAGCGATTTACCAAAAAGAAGTCATACAAAGTGAACTTGTCTTCCATTTTGTCCACGATAATATTTGTTTACAAAATCATTTCATTTTACTTAAGTCTTAAATCCATATAAATGGCATGTCATTCAATATACTAATTAATCAGACAAATATGTCAAAACATTCTCACAGCTGATAGTCAAACTGATAATTCAGTGTTGTCTTGCTACTCTGCACCCACTTTTCCTGGTCAGAGAATAAAAACTGGAAGTTCAAAGCAGAAATAATATATCAGAGCAATGAACTCGCACTGGCATCAGATGGAAAACACAATCAACCCTTACCTAGACTCATCTGCGTGAAGCGGAAAACGAATGTGAAAATTCTGAACAAACCTAGCATAGCACAGCAAATACTGTCAGTGTGCACATCAAATAGACGGAGCAGCAAGAACTCAAATATCTGTGGAGACAAGCAGAGCTTTTCACAGGAGAAATGTTAGGAAGTAGCCTATCACATTGTTTTTTATGCTACATCTCACTTAACAAGTCACAAATCGTGCCTATAAAGCATCTATTTATTCTATTCTATTCTACTGAAAAATCAGAAATGCTTTACAAGACTGTGCTACACAAACACAGACTGATTCATTGACTTCCACAGATCATCTGAAGTGCCTGTTTGTGGGTGTTGTTCACACATCTGTTATCCAGTCAATGCATGACACAAGGGTTACTTTCACACACAAACACAGATACCTGCACAGAATCACACATAATAATAACAACAAGTAGCACATCTGCACTCTTATCGTGTCCCTGCCAGGCAGGCATACAGTACAATCAAAGTTTAACGAGACTTATCCATCACATGGTCACTGATGCAAACACGCACGCAGATAATCTACCTCCATAACTCACACAGTGACGAGCAGGTGAGCCACGTGTGCTGCGCTCGCATGTATATTCCCAGGCCGTTACCTTTTTAAAGGACTAAAGAAAATTACTGAAGGAAGACAAAATATGCCATGAAAACAAAATTGTCGCTGTCATCCTTCTCGACGGTATGAACCATAGTGGCATGTTTTTTCTTGAGTTGTCATGGTACCAGAAATACCAGAAATGTCAAAAGCCTCTTATGAGACAAATTTGTTCAGATGTGTAATTTTTGAAGTCACCACTGAAATCCACCCAAGAATTTCTCTTAAATATTCTACAGAAATCAGAGAAAAATTGCTTGGATTTCTAACTTCTTTAACACCTTATTTACCTAGTTAATCTCCATAAAATACCATCAACTTTAATTTTACTGTCAAAGCAATATTTAATTTCCCCAGTGCATTTTTATTTCCAGTTGTTAAGAACTGTTAAATGATGATGTAAAATGATGATAGGCTGTATAAGTGTTACTCTGAAACTCTGCACAGCACCGCTGATATGTATGTTTTATGACAATTTTTCAAATTTAAGCGCTAAAGAGGAAAATGTACTGCCATATATGCAATTTTTTACATGCAACTTTTTTCCTCAGTACCTTCTTCAAAAAAACAAGATTAACCATCATTAAATAAAAATTATGTAGCGATAATTAAGGTGAGTGTGGTGGTAAAGTACATTTTAAGAACCTTTTGCTGACATTTTCAGCTTCTTTGGGATAAAAACCTTTATATCTCACTGATATACTGCATAACTGGTTCTGTAACAAAAGACATGTGAGTCATACAAATGAATGTAGATTGTGCAATATGCTTTCTTTTCTTTTTTAAATTTATTTTCTCGATAGACCCCCTGTGTCCTAACAGAATATGAGTACAGTAAGTGCTGTGTTGATGCATCTGACTATACTTACACATATGTACACGACTGCTGGCAACTACCAGTTAGTTAGTTTGATTGCTAATTTCTTCTTTGCACACACTTTATTTTCATTTATGACCCACGTTAGCAGCATCACCTTTGAACCCATCTACTTACAGGCTTTGTTATCATTCTCAAGATAGAGACTTTCTGTTTGTGTCCAACTGATCTTTTAACAACACTTAATTGTATCATAAGTAAAGAGAGTAATAGATCAAAGTACTGACAAAGATATAAGAGATGATGAATAAAGTTTGCAATGACTGAGTTCAATTAGGGAAGTAGACTTACATCCTAGAATATATCATATTTATTTGAAATTTATGGTGTTATATATAGGAATGCCAACAGACAGTACATAATTGTGACAACTATAACCATAACTATATCTAGTGAAATTTGGGTCCAAATACCCATATTCACCATGAACTACAGTTCTTCAGCATTCATAAACCTGAAAGGACCCATGAACACACAGCTGTGCTTGAGTGAAACCAGTCAAAGGCCTAATATCTATATGTATGAATGTACAGTTTGCACTGCCATGCTGAAAAGACCTGGCCTGATAATCTGAAGACAAGCTTCAAACCAGTAATTTGTCTTCTTGCTCTACCAATTTGTAACTAGCCATGTTTTCTATCACCAGTGATCAGTGTTGGGAAGGTTACTTTTAAAATGTATTCCACTACAGATTACAGAATGTAGTTTGTAACGTATTCCGTTAAGTTACTCAGTGTGAGGAACGTATTCTGAATACTTTGGATTACTTAATATATTGTCATGCTTTTTACAACTACATGAATGTAGAAATCATATCCTGCAAATTCCTGTTTGCTTTTCTCTACCAATTGGCTGTTAAGCCCAAATCTCCCTGAATAGACAATATATTTACTGCAGAGGAGCAAAGACTTATGTTAACATAAGCTAACACAAGATGTTAACATAAGACAAGATGTTAGCTTGGTGGCGACTAGCCTTCAGTAATAGTAATAAATCACACAGCAATAGTACATCGAAGATACTGAAGTGGCACATAACCCAGGTAGCTACCACAACTAAAACAAGGTAGTTGCAATAGGCTAACGTTAGTGTTTTTTAAAAAGAACTTACTTCCAGATGTTTCTTTAGGTTGGAGGTGGAGTCTTTTGATGCTGAGAGCAGCTTGGTTGCTGGCATACAGAGTTTGCGTTGCACGGTAAAATTCCTGCCCGTGCACTGCTGGCTCCGGGGCCATTGTGTAACTGACACCACCAACATTAACAGGGGATAGCCTAACATATGAAACAGGAAATGACCGCCGTGTAATCCATTTATTTCAACAAAGTAACTGTATTCTAATTATCATCTATTTAAACGGTAACTGTAACGAAATACAGTTACTCATATTTTGTATTTTAAATACGTAACACCAGTACATGTATGTACTGTAGTTACTCTCCAACACTGCCAGTGATGGGCTAGTTGTCCCCCCCCCCCATCCCCAGACTCTGCTTCCACTAATGTATTTTACCAAAAACCAAATAATTAAAATAGCATTCATCTGGATCTTAGTCATTTTAAAAAAAAAATAAGACAGTAAAAATGACACAAATGATCAATGCGTGATGCTCTAAATCAGTGTTTCCCAACCTTTTGGAGCCACGGCACATATTTCACATTAGAAAAATCACACAGCACACCACCAAACAAAAATGTCACAAAAGGCATATTGATCATGTTTCCCCACGCACCAGGCATAGTG
>VVHJ01061014.1:0-18592 GCA_015107715.1 Tylochromis polylepis | reverse complement strand
TTTCCAGTTTTGTTTTAGGAAAAAAAATGGTGAAATGAGAGCTTTCTGCTCTAGTTAGTTCCCAGCAAGATGAAAATGTTCTGCTGCTGCGTATCAATTATAAAGACGCATAATTGCAAATGGCATTAAACCTTCCACTACTCATACATTTCAGTTACAAAGCTTAATTTGAACATACTGCTATCTACATTTCAATTATGATTTGAAACATTAAAAAAATCTGCAAAACGTTCTGTTGTCTTATTTTTTTTTAGATATAAATTCCCTTTGTTTTTCTGTTGTCAGTGTAGCTACATAGACAAAGCTCTAGGTCAGTGTTTCAGTCCTCAGTGGGAACATTGTCTGTTTTTCTTGAAGGTGATTATGGAATAATGTGCCCCCAGTGTTATGAAATGTGTTGTAATAAATGGATGGGTGCAGGGGACAGCACAGTCACATTTCCAGCAGCTGCGTTGCGATGTCTCTGCTGTTTCCACCGAGCTCCCTGGTGACTTCCTGCTCTTGACTTTCCCATGCATCACAGGGAACGAGCTTTGTGTATACTGGCTGTGTGTATTTTTGTGTCTCTGGCTCACACAAGTAACAAATTCAAACTCGTAACCTGTCTCGAGGGATGATCAGAAGGGAAGGAGGAGCAGCATCGTGTCTGAATTGAACAAGTAATGATTCATGCTTTAATGACCTTTAATGTTGAATTTTCCATCACGCAGCTGCGTATTTAGCTTCCTAAAGAATTAAACGTTGAACTGCTGGGCTCCCTTTAGTCTGTTTTCATCCCCTTTAAATGATAAATCACTTAGTACTGTAATACAGTTTTACATCCCAAACCATAATTAGCAAACATGGGTTAAGACTGCGTGTCTCTATTGATCCTAGGGTTAAAGTCTACGGAATTATTTACCCAGCTGGGTCCTCATTAAGATGTGCTGAATGCTTGACCAGGATCATGTCATGTCTGTAAGAAAAACCACAGTGTTTGGATTAACTTCCTTCCTTCTTCATATGTTTATCCCACTGTGACTTTCTAAACAAAGAACAGTGTATGCAAGTCCACGACATAACAGTTCTTCAGTCTGATGCCAAAGACCGGAAATAAAAACAAGTTCCTACACATCATAAATTAAATGGATAATTAAAGATTCGTTTATATTGTTTGGTAACGGTTTTCCTACATAAAAATCAGACTGGCATCATTTATACAGTCTGTAATTCAAGCCTGGAGTCAGATGAGACAGTCAGTGTGACGCGTGTATGTGGAGCTACGTGATATTAACCACTGGATTCTGCTCATCAGCATTTTGGCTACCGTGAGCCTTTTTTTTTTGTTTGTTTTTTTTGTTGCTGTTGTTTTTTGTTTTGAAGCCAAAAGTGATCACAGTTACATCAGCTGGTGAAGTGCTAACTTATAAGCTAATTCTAGTAAGTATAGTTAGCAACCTGCATCTGTCAAGTGTACAGGTGCAAAGCACAGACGCGCAATGTCCAGTGAAAGGAACTCTTAATGCTTCATATTTTGGACAATTTCATACTCCCGACTTTATCGGAACAGTTTGGGGGTGGCCCCTTCCTGTTCCAACTGCACACCAGTGCACAAAGCAAGGTCCATAAAGAGATGGGTGAGTTTGATGTGGAAGAAGTTGACTGGCCTGAACAGAGTCCTGACCTGAACCCGAAAAAAACACCTATTGGAATTAGAGCAGAGACTGTGAGCCAGGCCTTCTCGTCCAACAT
This sequence comes from Tylochromis polylepis, assembly GCA_015107715.1. Taxonomy (NCBI): domain Eukaryota; kingdom Metazoa; phylum Chordata; class Actinopteri; order Cichliformes; family Cichlidae; genus Tylochromis; species Tylochromis polylepis. The sequence continues at coordinate 16,861 of VVHJ01061014.1, read as the reverse complement.
TGCTGTCTGACCTCACAAATGCACTTCTGGAAGAAGGGTAAAAAATCCCCATAAACAGACTCCTCAACCTTCCTAAAGCCTTCCCAGAAGAGTTGAAGCTGTTATACCCGCAAAGGGTGGGACAACATCATATTAAACCCTGTGGATAAAGAATGGGATGTGTGTGAAGGCAGAGGAGCAAATACAGTGTATCTGCTAATTAGGGTTAAGTAGCAGATTAAAAAACTCGAGCAGCGACTTCTTGGACTGTGCCCTACAGCAACATAACCGATGGCATGATGGTCTCGGGACCAGTAACCAAGAATGTGATCGGCCAGCTGCTGATCCGAAAGAGCAATTGAAACGCGGTCTTGGAAGCTGTCTGTAAGCAGCTAAACAAAGGATCCACCAATTGCAATTTTAATTGGCCAATTAAAGACCAGCTGATGCTGATTTTTGCAGATTCTGATGTTCTTTTTAAGAACTTAGAGTAACTGGCAGCATACACAAACAAAACTCAACTTTTCTTCTATGTTAAATATTATGGTCATAATAAAAATAAATAGTTACATAGTTAAGTCAAATAGTTAAGTTACAGGATCTTCTCTCCCTTAAACAACTGAAAATAAAGTGCTCTGCTACTGGAGAGTTGTACAAATAATTAACTGAAAATAATTGCGCTCTCTTACCAAAGAAAAGTACGTGCAGCAGTTTTATATAACAAGATAAATGTCAGACACTTATATTATTCTCCAGTATGTTTATAAAGTCATCGTACAATAGAACATCCACCCTTTTCTCTTTTTCATATGTCTCCATAATTTTTGTCATAACTGCTTTGATCCTTTGCTCATACCAAGGCTGCTGGCTTCGGGTTGGCTCTCGGCTCTGGATAGGTTTAGCTTTAGCCACTTTGCATGTGTTATCTTCTTCAAAATATCCATGTTTAATTGGATGAGGGTGATTTTAAATATATGAAGTGTATTACTACAAATGTTTTCCTGCCCCCCCCAACAGTTTAGTCCGGCAATGGGCTGATGACATGCAAATGACATGCTAGCATGTGGCTATAAGTGTGTGTGTGTGCTCGACTACTTGCCGGTGCTGCTGACTGGCCAATACCGTTTAATCCAGGTTATATAACTACTTTGATAAATTTACTGCTCCTTCTGCCAGCATCCTGATGAACTATAGAGCTAGTTCGTGCTTTGGCTAAATTGGGAACATTTGCTTCAGTTACTCAGAGACCTTGAAACACTGACCTTGTGTTGCCTTGACAGACAAAGTTGTTCTAACTGTCCAAGAAGCTGCATATTGGACAAGTATCTGTTCAGCTCTGAGCTAAGCGTGTTTATGTTTTCACACATAGTGAATAATCTTTTAGTCTCCTGGTTCCCGAGCCAAATATAATGACTGCAAACATTTTCCTCTTGAGACCGAAACCAGGCCAGCAAGCTGTAGTCTCTGCTCCAGATGGGTTTATACTCAGAGGAGCTGCAATAAAAAAACAAACACGGACATGCACATGCACGCACACACTGTGTTCTCCATAATGAAACTCTATTATATCATGTCATAGTTGAGCAGCATTGAGGGTAAGGGTGCAGCTGGAGCCTTTAACTCAATTAAGTTGGTGTCAAGTGTGCATTTGTGCGTTTTGCTCTTTATCAGTGAGTAAATATTGCACCATGCTGAGGAGCGATATGATCCTTTAAACTTTCACTCCTTAAATTTCGATTTTTACCCTGGGATTTGTCTTGCAGCTTCAAGTGTGGATCTCTTCATTTCACTACAAAGATGTCGAGTTAGCTTCCTCATTCTGAAACTTTGTCCGTTTTTGTGTGTGTTCAGTCAGCAAAATGCCTCACGTGTGGGGGGGAAAAAGTAATTCGGGTGGACAGATGTCATGAATAACACGATAACCACTGATGTGTGTTTGTTTGTGTTTCAGAATCGTGCTCATCTGTGCTAAGAGGTCTCTGTGTGCTGCCTTTTCTGTTCTTCCCTACGGAGAGAGCTTCTACCTCAGGTAATCAGTACAGACACATCTGCATGTGTACTCCCATCTTCTGCCTCTCATAATGAAATCAAGAGACAGGGTTCGACATAACCAATGGCCTGATGGCGGGGGGAAAGAAAGTATGTGTGGAAAGTTGATTTAACCACTGCTGGCTCATTTAAAACTGTCACTGATTGAACTGGTTGGCCTAAGTTGACCCGAAGCAAGCTGGCTGAAGGAAACTATTACAAGTAAATAGTTATCTTCTTCCTGCCAGTAATGGGTTGTTACATGAAAGGAAACTTTTGAGGTTTTGAGATAAAGAGGCTGTTCTACCGGCAGGTGAAGCTGGTGATCGCTTCAACAGCGTGGAGGTTTCACTCGCAAAAATAGATGCGTGCAGATCGTCAACTTTATTTAGAAGCATGTGAATAAAAAGTTTTAAAAGATTTAGCCCAAGCAGCTTCTGTTTTTCTCAACAAAAAGATCAATAACCAACTGTAACTAATAACTACCCCTCTCGCTGTTGTAGTTTATGGTGAAACTGCAGCTTCACTAGGCAGGAAAGAGGCAGCGCCGTAACTAAGAGAGTGAACCCAGGCGGAGTGAAAGGAAACGTTTTTCCTGCAGCTCTCATCACTGTAGAAATCATCACTCAGAGGCCTTTATTAGATGGACTTTTCAACAACATTCAACATGAAGAAACGTGAGCTTTTCAGCTTGCCCATGCACCGCTGGTTCATTCTGCACAGCAACAAAGAAAAGGAATACACAAGTTTCTAGGAAATATACAAGGGGCCCAGAAAACCACTAGAGGGAACGATGTTTGGACACTTAAGAGAAGCAGAGGTGGGGAAGTAGAAGTAGGTGAAGTCTCGTTTCTCCATTGTGAGACAAAGGAACACGAGCGTAGAAGAGGGGATGATACGGAGGAGTATGAGGGGAAGAGCTGTTTGTTCGGAGGGGGATGATTTTCCCATGTGCATCAGAGCCCTCTGACCTGACCTTAGGTCTGAGTGGCTGGTGACTCATACACACACCATGATCACACACAAACATCTACACAATAACAAGAAGAAACATGAACGGATAAGCAGGGAGCAGAACACACGCCTGTGCTGTTCTCTCCAGTAGACACTTGCTTATGAAAAGTTATCCTAATCTCCTTTTTCTCTTTGCGGTCACAAACAAACACTTTTTTTTTCTTTTTTTTTTCTCAGCTGAAATTCTGAGAAGTCTGAGTGCATGTTGTGTCATGTCACACTCGCACCACGCACACGTTGTGTACGCAACTATTATCATAAACACATTCTCAGTTCCCTCTTTGCTTCTGTGTTGGACACGCGCACACGCGCGCACACGCGCGCACACACACACACACCATATGCTCTGAATATGCATACGGAGTTTGAGGCAGAATGAGTAATGATTTTCACCTGGAAGTGAGCTCAAAGCTGCCATTTTTACCAACAGCTGATGGTGTGGTAGACGCTGTGAAAGCTCAGTGCATGGCGTCATGGTGATAGCTGACCTTTTTGACCCTTCAGGCAAATGCCTGTGAACCAAAAGCTGAATAATGCTTATTTGTCAGTGCTTGAGGACAATAAAATATAAATGGTCACAAAATGTATAGATGGCTCCAAGAGCAGTCCCTAGGTATAAAAAAGCAGAACAATTCAAAAAAACATTTCAGATGTTATGAAATGAAGGTGGTTCCAGAGGAAACTTGCTGAAATTACAAACAAATTAGATGAATAATCAATGAAAAATATATTAAATATCAGCTATTTTAATTCAATCAATGCCTGTCCTTTTTTTTTAAATTAGAGTTTGTAAAAAGCAACTTGTTTGAGTTTCAGCGTTTTTGTGTCCTTCATCACGTAAATGATTATCTGTTCATTTTGGAATCTTATTCAAGCCGACGTGCCTTCTGCAAAGGAGGGCAGCGCTGCATGGCTCCTGATCAGGCAGGTGGTTCTCTGTGGGACACATTCAAATATAAAAAACTAAATCCAGGAAGTCTTGCTGGGTATTATGTGTTACCACACAATCACTGTGAAATGAAGACCTGCACTGGGTGGGACTATATACGACTCTGAGGTTGAAGTACAATCAGATAATATAAGAAAAAGAAAAAAATTAAACCTGCGAAATGAACAGGTTACAGTTAAAGCATGTAATTCGTATACTGTGTACATCTAGTTTTACACAAAGAGTAAGATTATATTTAATGAGGTAGGTTTTTCTGTGTGAATGGAGATGTTTTGTTATCAGAATCAGAATACTTTATTAATCCCTAAGGAAATTATGTGAGTTACAGTTGCTCCAAGACAGTAACAGTAACAGACTAAACTATTTAAATAATACAATATGTTACAGAGTTTACAAATTTAAGAAATAGTACTAATATGTACAAATCGCTTGATTGTAAATATCAAGAATATTGACAAAGAATATTACAGAGGTGGAATATATGATTGACATTTGACTCTAACCTGTGACCGTTGTCATTTGCTATTTTACTGTAAAGCGTGTGCACAAAGGGTGTAACTATTGCAGTGTTTACAGTGTATTAGATGGAGGAGTTGTACAGGGAGACGGCCACGGGCAGGAATGATTTCCTGTGTTGTTCAGTGGTGCTTTTTGGTAATCTCAGTCCTGTGACTGGCCAGCACGTCATGGAGTGGGTGGGAGGTATTATCCAGCATTGTCCTTTAACGTGGACAACATCCGCCTCTCAGACACCACCCTAAGGGAGTCCAGCTTCATCCCCACAACATTACTGGCCTTGGGGATCAGTTTATTTAGTCTGTTGGCATTTGCGACCCTCAACCTGCTGCCCCAGCATGCAGCAGCATAGAGGATGGTACTGGCCACAACAGATTCATAGAAAATCCTGAGCATTGTCCGACAGATGTTGAAAGATCTCAGCCGCCTCAGAAAATAGAGACAACTCTGGCCCTTCCTGTAAAGTGAAGTGGTGTTTTTAACCCAGTCCAGTTTATTGTCTTTGTGTACTCCAAGGTATTTATAGTCCTCCACAATGTCCACATTGACCCCCTGGATTGAAACAGGGGTCAAGGGTTTCCTGGTCTTCCTAAAGTCCACAATCAATTCTTTGGTCTTTGCCACGCTGAGCTGCAGATGATTCTGCTCGCACCACGTGACAAAGGAGTCGACCACAGCCCGGCACTCCGTCTCATCGCCCTCGCTGATGCATCCAACCGCCGCAGAGTCATCAGAAAACTTCTGAAGATGGCAGGTCTTTGTGCAGTGGCTGAAGTCTGTGGTGTAGAGGGTGAAGAAGAAGGGGGAGAGGACGGCCCCTTGTGGTGCCCCTGTGTTGCTGATCCCCTTGTCAGACACACAATGTTGAAGACGCACATATTGTGGTCTTCCTGTCAGGTAATCAACAATCCGGGACACCAGAGAAGCATCCACCTGCATCGCTATCAGCTTATCACTCAGAAGGGTCGGCCTGATGGTGTTGAACGTACTGGAAAAGTAAAAAAAAACATGACCCTCACAGTGCTCGCCTGCTGGTCCAGATGGGTGTAGACAGGATTGAGCAGGTAGATGATGGCGTCCTCAGCTCTGAGGCGGGGCTGGTAAGCAAACTGAAGGGGATCCTGATGTGGTCTGACTATGGGTCGGAGCTGGTCAAGGATGAGTCTTTCCAGGGTCTTCGTTACGTAGGAAGTCAATGCCACAGGCCTGTAATCCTGGGGGCCACTGGGACTGCGTCTTTGGTACAGGAACGAGGCATGACGTCTTCCACAGCTCTGAGACCCTCTGCAGACTCCGACTCAACATGAACAGTTTATGAAAGACTCCACAAAGCCCAGCAGACTTGCCTGAGTGCAGTCTTCTCATTTGCCTCTGAACCTGGTCGTGAGTGAAAGTGACAGGTGGGGAGGGGTGTCAGGACTTTCACAGGAGGCAACAGTGGTGTGGCTCCGGATTTCAGGCTGACTACAGGTAAGGCTGTAGGGGGGTGAGCATTCACTGCAGTGTCAAATCTGTTGAAAAACACATTCAACTCGTTACCTCTAAACTCACCGCCCCCAGCTCCCCTGCTGTTGGTTGGCCTGAATCCAGTGATGTTCTTCATGCCGCTCCACACCTCTCTCATGCTGTTCTGCTGGAGTTTCCACTCCAGCTTTCTCCTGTAATTGTCCTTAGCCTCTCTGATCTTGTCCTTCAGTAACGACTGAACCGCTCTCACCTCCTCTGAAAGCCCTCTTCTTGTCATTGAGGAGGGCTTTGATGTCCTTAGTCCCCCACGACTTGTTATTTGGGTAACAATGGACAGTCTGAACTGGGATAATGGAGTCGGTGATCCACTCAGTAAGCCCATTATAAAGGTTCCAGAAGGAATTTCAGTCGGTTACTAAATTAATTTGGATGAATTTTCTATAGATCATGAAAATCCATCATTCTGAAATTAAGTCTGCAGTAAAAAAAAAAAGTGATAATTGAAGAATAAAGTTGTATTTTTGTCTAATTTCAGTTCTGCTCAGGCTGTGATGAACTGCTCTGTCATAAATGATTAATTCATAGATTAATTTTTAGTGTCTGTCGTGTCTTGAGGTTATACGAGGCTGAACTGTGATTATCACAGAAACAAAACCACGCCGTGACCCGTCTCGTTACCTTTCTGAAACGCTCGAGCAGACCAGTTTTTTAAGATGCTAGCTGATCTTCTGAATCTGTTTTATGGTGTTGTGAATCTTTGATTGCAGTTGTCCTTAATTTAATTTCCTGTAGGTAAACCGGCTGCTCAGAGTGGTTTCTGCTCCAGATGCAGCAGATGTTTGGATTGGTTTCAGCTAGGACACGAGTCGGAGGAAATGGGAACCAAATATTCCTACTGTGTGACAGTGCAGCTGTCTGCTGTGTGTTTATAGGCAGGCTGTTTACCAACATTTTATCAATGCTTCTCTCTCTCTCTCTTTGTTTTTTTCTTTAGTGATCCTACATTAAATCACCCCAGGAGGAGACACTCGTCTGGAAACATCTCTACCACCCTGGAAATGCTGCCGGGGCTAGAGGGTTTTCACCTGGATACCTATGGCAGGGTAGAGGATGTGGACCTACTTTTCATAGATGCATACTTTTATGGTCCAAAAGAGTTTCACGTGGTCAAATCTTATAATCATTTTTAAAAATCCTTCTCTTTCCGTGTCAGTCTGTGTCATACGCACAGTTCCTGTACCCCACTAACGCGCTGGTGAGGCAGAAGCCGTCGTCTGCCAGCGACCTGACGCTGCAGATTCCCGTTTCCAGGAGCACACACAGCATTCCGGGCAGGAGCTACCCGCCCAGCCGGCTGAACAGCACCGTGGGACTGGATCTGGGTAAGAAGCAGAAAGGAGCTTGGTCGCAGCGTGCACGTTTTCGTCTCCTAAAATATCCGTGCGCAGTAATAATGATTCTTTGTTTCTGTCATTTGCAGTTTTTCAAAAACAGCAGTTAAAAATAAATTTCACCAAAAGATGTGCTCATCTTATTACGTGTAATGTAAATAATTACTGAAGTCAAGCCACAGTTACGTTCAAGGATTTTTTCATGTTAAAGGGAACAACAAAGTACTGTCTATGGTTTGAACTGTGAAAGCTGTGATTTTAACCCTCTGACTACAGTGTGTCCCAGTGCATTAGGACTCTCACAACTGAGTGCTTGAATTTTGAGATTTCAGAAAAGGTTAATCCAGAAATTTGAAGCACAGGGGTTGAACTGTAACTGCTCAAACAATTCTGGATTGAAATGCTAAAGAAGGATGTAGCGTGAGGAAGAGAAAACAAACGCAGGATGCAGGGATGAAGAGATGAAGAGATGGAATGAGAGTTGTTGCAGCTGTGCTGGAGCATCATCCTCTTTATATTTCAAACACATGTGTATACGTATGTTCTCACATCCTGTATCTGTAAACACACACACAGAGTGTGTGACAGAGCCCTGATTTAGCCTCTAAACCCCTCTTTCTAATCCACAACCTTTCATTAACACAATGCAGCTGTGTGTGAGGCCGTGAGCATCAGGTTTTATATATTTAGTCCTCTTGTGATGTTTTTCCTCAGACTCGCAGCTCTTAAGACTGACATAATTGCACCTTATTTGTTAAGTACTGACAGAAACGCCAAAGAGTCGTTCACTCAGAGTTATAAATGGCATAATGTTTTTAATAAGATTATTGCAGAAGCCTGCAAAGCAAAGGCTAGCTGTTGCTTGGTACAGAGCTGCTCCTGTACCTGTACATAGATGCTTGGACCACTGGTTGCACTACGAAATAAAGCCTGGATGCCTTCTGTTGATCCACAGTTGGTGGCAGCATAGGGCCAACAAACACTAAATGGATGAAATGGTGACTGAATGATGAAATGAGGGAAGCAATGCATTCATCTTTAGACCATAATACGAAAGCAGATGAAGGCTTTGGAAAGTGCACAGGTGCACAGATGGTTCTCAAATCCATTTTGTCTTTTGATTCCAGAGGGGGGAAAAAGAAAGACATCTCTGCAAATGTCAGAACGATTGATTTTGGTGCTGCTGCCATTTTCAGATCACACCACAGTAAGCTCCGTTCCGATCGCTAGAAGCTGAACAGCAGAGGTTACGTGCTGGATCTGCACCACTGCAATTTCATTTTGGGAATAGGACAAAAATCACTTTGAATTCTGATGATCGGGGAGGTTGTTAGGGAGCAATGTGTTTGGTGTAGCCAAAAAAACCAAACAAAAAAACATGCACACAATGGAACAATACTCTATACCATAGCTGGGATACCAAATGTGCATACATGCCCAGGAGTTTCAGTCCAGCCAGCTGGATGACTTTGCAGAGTTCAGACTTGCTAAGATGGAGGACAAACAGGAAGCATTGCATTGCAAGTCCTTAAGAATCAGTCCTGCCATGAGTGTTGCTTGTACCGAGTCGCAGTCACTTTTGCTGATTTAAAAAAACAGAATAAGGTGGTTAAGCCCCAGCAGACATGCTGATGGGTTTCTGTAATTTTGTAATGGTACAGTTTCTTTGTAATGACTTTAGACTGACTGAATGAGGAAAAACTGAGATGTATTTTGAATGTGAATGTCTCCCAACTGTGCATAAACTTTGTTACACTGAAAAAAACTTTTATAAGTTTTTGTACAATAAATTTGGTTTAATTCCTCTCTTAAGATCAAATCACGTGTCCCATGAATTAAACTAAGTTTGACACCTCTGGCTTAGCGGTTGGAAACGAATGTTAAATGTCTCAGGATGTTAATGTAGAGCTCTGCATTGGCGTCCTGAACCTGAGGAAATGAATTCACAGTTCAGTCCTTCAAATGCTGAATAACACCACAATCACACGCTCCTGACCTGATGTCCACTTCCAGGCTGTGACACTGTGGACTCCTCAGCTGAAACTGCCGTTTCCTCTTTACGTTAACCTAACTGCTGTCACCAGTGACGATCAGCGAGTGGGCCCTGTCAGTCTGCAGTTGATGTCTGTCGTCTCTGTAAGGTTCACGGCAGAAGGGCAAATGTCCAGGGGGGTTAAGAAAAAAAACAAAAAGTAGCGGCTGAGCTGAAGGCAGTCAAGAGGTGCACAAAGGAGTGAGCTTGAGTAGGATAGAAGCCAAATTTCAAGCTGGTAATGTTGCATCAAAGAGGTTTCCCTTTCCCTCAAAGGCAAATTATCGGGACTTGATCAGAAGTAACAGGAAAGTGGATAAATTTCTGTTAAATAAGGCAACGCAGTCTCTTTTCCTTAACTCTGTGCAGACAGATTGTGCTTAGATGCACTAAATGTTTTTGCTTTGAGTCAGAGAACTTGTTGATCACACCTCGTGTTGCTCGCCCCGCCTCAGTTTTGCTCGTTTGACATTATTTCTGACTCAGTGTATATTGTTGTCCAGGTGTGGAGGATGCGATGGATTATGACCCCAACCTGCTCAGTGACCCCCAGTGGCCTTGCGGCAAACACAAACGAGTGCTGATCTTCGCCTCTTACATGGTAAGAAAACGCTGCAGATGGCTGAAATATAGTCGTTTATTTTTGAGGACGCCCACACAGAGCAAATCACCGACAGCTGTGCGTCTCCTTCGCACCACGTCCAGAGCTCCGCAGGCTGTTTGACACCTTTAATGAGCTTTGTGAGAGGACAGATGGTTTTAGTAAACGAATACACTTTGGGGTCTGTAGCACTGCGAACCTAGTGCTGTAGCCCTTACTAGGCTTTGTTTATGTCAGGGCTGTATTATGTCTTATCTTATCGAAGTTCTAAAAATGGGCACAGTTTTGGGTTTAAGTGACCTCAGCAAGACAGATTTTAATCAGTCATTTTGGCAGTAACTTCCTGAATTCTGAGCCTCCAGCCTTAATCTGAATCAGATTTTCTTTCTTCTGCATCATCAGGATTAACAGCCTTCATCATAAAGCTGCAGTCTAGTATGGCAGTGATTTAGAGACAGCGTTCCCAAATTTTCTTGCCTGATAACAAGAAGTGATCTAATATGGGCTTGTTCTGAGGAGCTGCCTTTATTAGCTCTAATATTTGTAGCTTACCTCAGCCCGTTGACCAAAAAATGTTAATGTTGAGTTAAACAAATCAAGTTTAGTAAGATAAACAATGCACGAAAAAGTTAAAGTCCAAATCTCAGGAGTTCTGCACTGAAAGCTTTGGTGGTGGGGACTTCCATTCAGATTCTGTTGTTTTCATGTTTCTTAGGACTCAGCAGCAGATTGAGTGTTTCAGGGCTGAGCACGCCTCTTGTTTGTAATGTAACTCCTGAGTTCACGTCTGGATCGCTCAGTTCCGTAAATAAGATTTAAAATGTGAATGAACATGAAGGAAAATAGAACAGGAAATGGAAGGTCAGATATTTCCCTGGTCATACGTGTTTGTAACGGCATCACTTTCATTTGCGAGCAATGAGAGTAGCGTGACTAAAATATTGTTTCACACACAACGTGCTAGTTTAGTTCCAGTACAGTTGTTAACTGGCTGCTAACTAACACTTGAAATAAGCACTCATTCACAGATTCACAGATTAACACAAACTAAAGTCCAGAATAACAATTTACCATGAAGCTTTGTGGCTGATGAAGTGCTAAGCACCACCGTTGAGCTGTCTGTGCATCTAAGCACGCTCATGCTACATTCAAGTCCCATCAGACTTGTACTGATTACCAATTTCCATCTTATAAATATGCTTCTTTGAACTTGTAAACATTGTAATCTTTCCTGTCATTACCAGCCCTCCCCCATGAAATCAACATCGACGTCATACTTAGCACAAGTGTTTGATGTCTGTGATGTTTATGCATCTGTAAAGGTCCAACCAGCGAAGTCCTGCACACTGCGTCCAGTGATTAGTGACGGGATGGGGCACCTCAGGGGCCAGTCAGATTTCAGCTGGGTCCAGTGCCTCTCTGAACATGAGCAGAAATCTTACTGAAGCACATGTGAGCTATTAAAGAGCCGGGGTTTCTAAATTAATTAACAGAATTCATCATAACGACAGCCAAAACAACACGACCACTCCGATCTAATTTGCGCTCGGTGCTTCTTGTACCACCAAAACAGCTCCGACCTGCCGCAGCAGGGATTCGGCAGGATGTCTGGAGGCTCCAAGACATTAAGAGCAGGATCCTATTAGTCCTGTAAGATTTGGAGCCACCGTGTATCATAGTTATTCCAGGACATCCTCCAACACCCTGTTGGCAGTTCACTGTTGGTCCCTCCTCAGATGACTGTTTGAAGGTAATCGCCAGCTCACAGGGAGCGCCCTGCAAGCCTCGATGTTTCGGGGCGGCTCTGACTCAGACTCATCTGGCTGTAACACCCGTGACTTTACTGCTGTTTTTAGGATGACTGCATTTACTGTCTTATAGTGGTGACACCAACACTGATGAGAAATAATCAACCTTATTCACCATGTGCAGGGTCATAGTGCTTTTGGCTCACTGGTGTGTGACACATATGAATAACAGGTTCAGTAAAAACTATGCTGATCACACCAGTAGGTGGTATCTAATCCATTTAATATCATCAAATGAAGTAATGCGTCATCCAAGTCAGATATTCACTAATCTCTAGTGACTGGTAGGATTTCAGTATTTGGCTATTTATTTATTTTTTTACACATTTTAATTATAATGTTGAGTCAGACAATAACATCTGTGCTTCGGCGAGATTAAGAGCATAAATTGATCAAATTAAACTCGGATTTTAATTTCTCATGTTCTAATAAACAGGAACAAAATGAAAAACTGAAGGAGAGATAAACAGGGTGAATAAAACAGAGAAGACAGATGATTATAAATCTCAGAGAACTAAGAGTAATCGGAGCACACATGCTCTTTTTTTTCTTTTTCACCGTCCTATAGGCTGCGGCTTAGCTTGATCCCTCTGACATGAATTAATATCTATAGAGACACACACACACATTCTCGTTTTGATATCTTAGGGAGGACATCTAATTGACATAATGCTTTCCCTAGCTGCTCACCCTAACCCTAACCGTCAAAAATGAATGCCTAACCCTAACCCTTAGCCTAAACCTAACCATAACCTAATTGTAACCCTGACACTAAACGCATATTCTGAGTCTCAAAAATGCCTTCAAACTCATGAGGACAGGCGCTTCTGTCCTCATAAGTGACTGATGGTCCCCACAAGGACGTCTAAACAGGTATACACACACACACACTGTATCACAGTGTTTAATTCATGAGACGATTACAGCTGAGGTGGGCTGCTTTTCACTGATCTTACTGTGAGCAAACGTGTGTGTGTGTGTCTTAGTATTACACAGTGTGATTTCACCACCTACTGTCAGTGTCGCCTAAACTACAAAACACTTGGAGACACCTCCCACCCACACCAGTTTGGTGCGTTACATGGAAACGGTGCATGTTACCTACATATGAAAAGGTTTCGATCAGGTTGTCTACCAGGATTATCTCGCAGGCTTCTCTCCATTAAATTAGGCCTTGGAAATGTTGACATGAGCGTGTATGTGACTAAATATCAGGATTAAGGTCTAAACTGAGTTGAGCTGTAAAGAAACTGTTTAGGAACCTGCAGTTCTTCACCGTCACCTCCTCTTTCATGGCTAAATGCTAGTGACTTACAAGCTGTTTCATGGAAAGGCGTGTCTGTTTCTTCACTTCAGTTTTGCAGGTCAAAGGTCGGCGGTTGAGTTGTGTGCCATTTAAATAATGGAAGTTGTAAGCTTGCAACATGCTGTGAAAGGAGATCCCAATGCAAATGAAAGAGGCCATCTTAAGTTTGCAAAATAAAACAAACCCATTGGAGAAAGAGCAGAACTGCCTTTGGGTGTTTGAGGCTATTAGGGAAAAATTTAGCAGATCAATGAGCAGGAATGCTGTTCTGACCTGAGTACTGGATTCCTATAAAATCAATGTGATCTAGTACCTCAAAGTATTGAGCCGTCAATCCATTTTGGGGCTGGAGGCTGTCCATTTAGGCTACACACCGACCAGGTGATCTGTCCATCACAGGACAAACACAGAGACGGACCGACACGGCGGGACCAAAGCCTGCGTCATTGCTAGATTTAAAAATAATCAGTGGGGGAGTTTGACTTTTATTTAGTATGCAAAGTCAGTGCAGGTTTTTTGAAACAGATTTGATGAGGTTATTGGATACTCCTGCGAACAGTCATCACACTACCTGGAAAGGCTGTAAACTAAAGCATGAATGAGCTGCCCTGTGAGAGAAATGGTGCGATCTTTGCAACAATAAATGAGTCACAGAGAGAAATATTTACTCGTCGCTGTTTACATCCTCATCAGATTATTTACATTCCCTGACAACTGTTTGACTTCTCATTGTCTCTGCTTACAGTTAAACGTGTTCTGTTCTCTGTTTATGCATTCTTCGACTCCTTTTTCTTCTGGTTTTGTTCATTTTATTTTTCTTATGCTCTTTTCCTCTTTGTTCTTTTCTCCTGCAGACGACAGTTATAGAATATGTCAAACCGTCTGATCTGAAGAAAGATATGAACGAGACTTTTAAGGAAAAGTTTCCTCACATTAAACTCACCCTCAGCAAAATCCGAAGGTAAAGTTTCTCATTTCAGCCAACTAAATCCTTTAAAGGATTTCAGCACAATAATGTGAAAAGGGAGTCTAAGGGGCGACTGGACCACCACTTGGTCTTAGAACTGAGGGAGCTTCTTGGATGAGACGTGAAACTTCAAGAAGTCTGCTCACTCTTTAGATTACCATGACCTGGATGACTGAGAACCTGCACAGACATATTAAGTATTAAATAATTAGAACATGCTTTATTTCTTTTTCAGCCTGAAGAGAGAGATGAGAATGGTCGGGGAGGACTGCTGCCTGCAGCCCGTCACCCTTGCGATGGCATACGTCTACTTTGAAAAGCTGGTGCTGCAGGGGCGACTCAACAAGCAGAACAGGTTTGTTCAAGTCTCGTGCACGTGTAAACAGCTCGTCATCGGCTTGTGCTTCGTTCGTAGGCTTCACGCCGTGCTTGAAACGCTTGTTAATGATGAATATGGATCATGTACGACTGTTTAGCTCTGTTTACTGTTATTATTATATAATTCTGCATAATTAGTCTCAGGTCTAAAATCTGATCGAGTCAACACTTCACACATTGCGTTCCTGCTAGAAAGTGTAAAACAAGATTTGGTTGATGGCTTAAAAGGTGGATACGCTGCACTTTTCTGTCGAGGGCGCAGTGTAAGGTGTGGAAGTGGCTCCCTCTTGTGTTTACTTTCAGTAAGCTCAGTTTAAAAAAAAATCTTTTCACTGTTGCTGACGGTTTAGATTCTTTGATTGTGATGCACTGAATTTCAAGTCCTCACTGTCTCATCGACCACATGAAGGAAAGCTCCTGTGTCTCTGTCACTGTTAACTGCCTGGAAAATTATCATTGAAGTGTGTGCATCATCACAATGGCATTTATAGTTATTTTATACAGTATGCTTACATCCAACTCAAGGTCTTTAAGATCTAACTGTTGACTGATGTAATGATTCAGTCAAAAACTGACAACAAGTCTTATAATTAGAAACTGATTCTTACAAGTGAGCTGTGTCTTGTTAACACATAGAAAGCACCGCATAAAGACTCGATATGTTGTTTTAAATTGGCGCTACAAACTAAGACCGTAATTCCTTTAAGAGTAAATGCTGTCCAGCGAGCATCCTGCACTGTTACATGAGGGGCTCTAATGAGCAAAGTACGAATGTTACTCTGCTTTCGCTCTGTGGACCGATGTCCCGTCACTTACGTAATCGTCGATGTTCACAGGAAGTTGGTTTCAGCTGCATGCATCCTATTGGCAGCTAAGATCAGCAGTGACCTCAAGAAACAGGAAGTCAAACATCTCATTGACGTAAGTAATACAAACACACACACACAGACACACACACACACACACACACACACACACACACACACACACACACAGTGTCATACAGTGAACAAATCTGCCTTGTCAGTCAGATCATGTTCCTCTTGCTCAGGGCCTTTGTGAGGCGGATCTACCTGAGCAGGTGGAAAACGACCTGCTGAGTGTCCAAGCTGCAGGACTAAAGGTGCTTTATGTCCTCTATAGTCGTGCGTTGAGACCATGTAGGAGAGAATCCCTGAGGTCTGAGTCCTGCATTATCAGTGTATCACTCTTTTTATGCTATATATTCACTTTTTCATAGCTCAAAAACATTCCTTTTAATTCCAAAAAGTTGATTCTGTTCATCTGGACGTAGCGTTTTCAGTGGGAGAAACGTTTCTTCACTCATCCAAGTGACTTCTTCAGTCTCAACTGACTGCAGGTTTCCCCAACCTTATAAACAGTGACTGAAGAAGTCACTTGGATGATTGAAGAAACGTTTCTCCCACTGAAAACTCTACGTCCAGATGAACTGAATCAACTTTTTGGGATCTACTTACCTGGATGATTAAGCATGGATCAAGACTAAGGAGCTTGGAAAGAAAAGCGTCTGGACTTCTTTAAGTTTCTTGAAGACGTTTCATCCGAGAAGCTTCTTCAGTTCTAAGAGCAAATGGTGGAGAGTCCCAGATTTAGAGCCATTCCTTTTAATTGTTTCAGTTCTGACTAACCTTTTTCGTGACCACCAAAACAAAAACCCTCCATGTTACTACCAAACAGACGATCGTTGTTGTTGTCTGTGTGTGGTGGTGCAGCCTCATGTATTTAAGCTTTGGCTTTGGATTTTTTTTTTTTTAGTTTTACCTCATTTGTCATCTCTAATGAAACACTTGTTACAAATACGGTGCTGTGAAAAATTATTTCCCTGCTTCCTGTTTTCCTTTTATTATTAGTTTTTGCTCATTTGTCACACTTTATTTTTCAGATAATCGGAAAAAAAAATTAATGTTAGACAAAGATGACCTGAGTAAATACAAAAGGCAGTTTTTAAACTGATGATTTCATTTATTGAGGGGAATAAGATATCCTAAGCTACCTGGTCCTGTGTGAAAGAGTAATTCCCCCCTTTTTATAAAGCTCGGTTTTATACACTCAAGCCTGATTACTGTCATACAGTGGCTTGCAGAAGTATTGGGCCCCCTTGAACTTTTCCACATTTTGTCACATTACAGCCACAAACATGAATCAATTTTATTGGAATTCCACGTGAAAGACCAATACAAAGTGGTGTACACGTGAGAAGTGGAACCAAAATCAGACATGATTCCAAACATTTTTTACAAATAAATAACTGCAAAGTGGGGTGTGCATAATTATTCAGCCCCCTTTGGTCTGAGTGCAGTCAGTTGCCCACAGACATTGCCTGATGAGTGCTAATGACTAAATAGAGTGCACCTGTGTGTAATCTAATGTCAGTACAAATACAGCTGCTCTGTGACGGCCTCAG
>VVHJ01061013.1:0-11538 GCA_015107715.1 Tylochromis polylepis | reverse complement strand
CCGCCCTACATACCATCGTCTATACCCAGGAGATGCTATACCCTGTATTTACGGACTTCCAAAGATCCACAAAGAAGGGGTCCCACTCAGACCCATCGTTAGCAGCATAAACTCAGCCACCTACAACATTTCCAAACACCTTGCCACCATCCTAGGACCCCTGGTGGGGAACACCCCGCATCACATCAAGAACTCCACCGACTTCACCAACACGGCCCAAAAACTTACACTCGAACCAGATGAAACCATCGTGTCCTTTGATGTGGTCTCTCTCTTCACTTGCATACCTACAACTGAGGCAGTAGAGACTGTCAGAAAACGACTACAAGAAGACAGCGCCTTGGACAGCAGAACCAGCTTCACCCCCGATCAGATTTGCACACTGTTAGACCTCTGCCTCACCACCACATATTTCTAAATACAACGAGGGTTTTTACAGACAAAAACATGGATGTGCCATGGGCTCCCCGGTGTCACCTTGTAGCCAACCTTTACATGGAGGAAGTGGAAAGAAAGGCTCTTGGTTCTTTTAAAGGGACAGTACCTAGCCACTGGTACAGATATGTTGATGACACCTGGGTCAAAATCCAAACCCAAGAAGTAGAATCCTTCAGTGCTCACATCAGCGCTGTGGATAAAAACATGAAGTTCACCAGGGAAGACACAAAGAATAACAGTTTGCCATTCCTGGACTGTGCTGTGCGCATTGAAGAGAATGGAAACCTCAACATTGAAGTTTACCGGAAGCCCACACGGACCAGTACCTCCTCTTTGACTCTGTGGGAAAATATCAGTATTAACTTTGTTAGATGGGCTATTTGCATTAAGTGTCTGTATTCAACGTGGCTACATAATGTACTTGCATTGATTTTGTTAGACTCCATATAAGGCATTAAGTTCATTGCATGACGCACCTGCATTAATCTTGCCAGGTACCATATATGGCATTAAAATCATACCCAACTAAGCTTGTAGCCTTTGGCCTAGTAGATGACAGCAAAGTATGTTATTTTAGAAGTAGGACATAGTGTGCAGACAGTAGCGTATGTGACAGGAAACATCTATATTCAGAAGCTGTTTTTAATGATGCCTTGCTAAGATAATGTGATGTTAACAGGAAACGTGTGTATGAATGTGATGTTGGAACAGTACATATGTATGAAAAGGGGAACTTCTTTTTAGATCTGCGGGAGGCTTTAAGCTGCGCACAGCTCCCCTAGGGTGAATAAAGCTGTTGAGGAAATACAGCGTTTCTGAGTTTTTGTCCAGTCCAGAAATAAAAGAATTGGGAGCGACCGATAGTAGGCTGCAACAATTTGGTGCCGTGATTCCTGAGGCTGGTGAACTGGGCAAGAATCGGACCACGAAGTAGAAGTGAACGGATGGTCGACCGGAAAAGTCTATTGAAAGGTATGCAGAGCCTGTTTTACTGAAATCTGCACATTGGAGATTACTAAATTGATCTGTTCACTGAAACTAAGTGGGACTAGTCCGGTCAATTAAAACTAAATTGAAAGTGTGGCTTTTGTTAACCTCGGAGGTGATTGCCCCTCCCACCATCTGATGAGGCGGTGGGCCCGGCGGCATCTGGAAAATCGGGTTGATGTCCCGGGGAATTGGAGGTACCCTGAAATATCTGGGTTGACGTCCTGGGGCAGTAATCCCCTTAAGTGTCTGCTCACCGATAGTAGGTGAAACTGGGTTGGCATCCCGGGGAGAGCATAATTAATTCTCCTGAAGTGCTAGCTCACCGATAGTAGGTGAAAACTAGTGTGCAGATTTTGTGAAAGAGTGAATGAGAGTGTGACTGTCTCCCCAGGGTTAGAAACCTTTCAGTGTCGCAGCTGCGAATCATCTCCCCGGAGAGTGGTGGAAACCTAGTGGTGAATAACATAAGCCACTCGAAGGAAGTTGAGTGTGAAGTAGCAGTTGTTCGGGTCAGTGGATCGGGTGAATTCCATACACACTGACTGGCTGAAAGGACTTTAGGCAGGGATATAGTATAGAGGGAGAATTTGATCGTGAAACAAATGATGAAGGGTGGGGACCGTCAGGAGAAAGGTAGAAGACGTTAGGGGATCAGGTGGAACAATTTGGGAAAGCAATTTATGTAACATGTGTGGGGAAAAATAGAGATTAAAAAAAGACAAAGTGGTGAATAAAGTGAAGAGATTATTGGAAGATAAAGGGTTTCCTTTGAGTAAAAGAATGTCATTGGCAACAGTGTTAATAGAGGAAGCTAAGAAGTGTTATGCAGCAAGGGAGGAAGCTAGAGTGGCGAGTGAGAAAGCAGGTCAGGTGCAAATAGTGGCGTAAGGGGAAGCCAGAGAGGACGTGACGGTCAGCGGGGGCAGTGGGGCGGCTCTGGTCCTGGGATGGGGACTGTTGGGGGCGGCCCGGTTAGGGCGTGCTGGTATTGCCAACAACCTGGTCACTGGATTCGTGACTGTCCAGAACTGAGATTTCGTCTATCCCCGAGGGGCCGGGGGCCACAAGGACCATACCAAGCTCCAAACCCAATGATGACGCCAGCAGGGGGCAGACAGTATCCAGTGTGGGAAGAGCTGGGGGAGGGCTTCCCAGATTATCTACAATGACACGCCCCACAGAGAAAGCCAGACAGCGGAGGACAGGCAGATCCCATGCTGTTGCTACGAGTAGAAGGACAATTTCTGCCTTTCCTGGTTGATACTGGAGCGACTTACTCCACCATAAAAACGCTCCCAGAACATGGATGTTTATCACATCACCAAGTGAATGTGGTGAGTTTCTCTGGGGTACCACAGACTCTGCCAGTTACTCTGCCTATGGTAACAGCACTTGGACGACAAACTGTTACACCTCCATATGTTGTCTCACAGCAGGTTCTGGTCAATCTAATGGGACGTGACCTTTTAGTAAAACTAGGGGCCACAATTTGTGCGGACCTGATGGTTTGACTATCACCGTAAAAGATGGCATTTCTCTGAACTGTTTGACGGGCTCTGAAGGGGGTCATTGGCTGATATCTGAAGATGTAGAGCAGATGGCTGACATCTACTGATGACGTCTGATTTCTACCAGTGGTGTCGTGGCGGGGTTTGCTCTCTGGCGGCCTTGGATCATGGTACTGGATGTCTACTTGCCCCCTGTTGACCCCTACCATGTCACTCTCTTTTATGATAGAGATCATACTGAATGGTATGAAGACCTTTTGATGATTGCATAGAGGGCAAAGAGTGGGAGGTGACCATACAAGACATGTATGTGGGTCTGGAAGGAGTCGCAGCACACGTCTTGCTAACGGAAGAACAACAAGTTTGGTACAAAACGGCGGATGAAGCTGTTCCCCATGTGTCGTTGGCAGTCCATACGGGACATCAGGCCAAAGATTTGTGTCCCATGGTTCGCTCAGGTATTCACTCTACTGATTGGTGTCCAACTCAAATACCAGATGTCTCCTCTCCTAGCTGTAAGTTTTATCGTATCGCACTTCACTGTACAGACACTGTGCACCTAGAACAGAAACATATCTCACGGGTGCATGGCAGTGAAAAAATGGATCACCTTGAGACCGTTAAAGGTCTCACCACTTTACCACCCACACTGTGGTCAACAACTCCCACCACCCTCTGGAACACAAACTTGGAGTAATCAGGACCCTACAACACCGGGCATAAAAGGCTCCCTCTAAGCCTGAAGGGAAAAAGAGGGAACACACACATGTAAATGAAGCTCTTAAAACATGTGGTTATCCTAATTGGGCTTTCATCAAGTCAGCAAAGATCCACAGAAAAGAAGATCAGACACCAACTAGGGAGGATCAGAAAGACAAACGCAACAATACTGTCATCCCCTATCTAGCTGGTTTATCAGAAAAACTCAGGAGAGTCTTCTCCAAGCACGACATGCCAGTGTACTGATGGTTTGAAAGAGGAGTGAAAGAATCCATTTATGTCCACTGTGAACGACCATCTTTGAACAGAGGCGGTGGTTTATGACACCAACTGTCTGCTAGCTATAATCCAGTTTTGAGATCCCTTCCCAGATGCCTTAACGCCCACTCACATCCTGGGCCATTTGACCTCAGGAAATCACATGATAGGGTGGGGATAGGTTTCACAATGAGTTCACCCGAAACCTTGGCTGATTGTGACCCACACCCGTTTTCACACCTTGGCTCGTGTGATTAGGTAGAGGATCAATAGGGGGTCCATGTGGCTTTAATCTGGGACTCTCCACCACTGGCTCTTAGAACTGAAGAAGCTTCTCGGATGAGAGGTGAAATGTCTTCAAGAAACTTACAGATGTCCAGACGCTCCTTAGACTGTGCTACAAGATGATCCTGAAATTCAGTGATGTCTGATTCTGTGAGGAGAAGTCCGCAGTTGTTTGCACATGATTAAAGATTAGATGAGCATTAGGCCATAATTCAGCCAATAATTCAGCGTGTTATTTGCTGCATGATTCATCTTCAGCTCATGTGATAGCTGCTCAGGCTAACAGGCACTTGTAGTGTTAGAAGTAGGAGATGGGCTTTAGAAATGAGTTACATAATTGCTGCTGGATCCCAACCAAGGTTGGACTGATATAAAGGCAAACATCAAAGAGGGAAATCAGATTGGGAATGTACTTTCACGTCTCTGTTCACAGAGCAGTTCCCTGTTACATGATTTAGGTTACATTTTCTCCTTTAATTTCATTTCTGGATGACGTGTTCACTGATGTTTTATTTATTATTCAAATATTTGATTAAAAAAAGAGAGAAGTGCACAATGACAGAACGACATACACAATGTTCCCGTAATTGACACTGATCTGTCCACAGCGTAGCCCGTCACTGCTGTCATAGACCCCCACCTTGATCTATAATATCTACATTTTCTTAACAGTTTAAGATCTATAAACTGTTAAGAAAATGGAAGGATGGATGAACTATAAACTCATGACTGCTGTCCATGCAAAAAGGAATCAGAGATTCCTTTAATTTCTTTTAATGTTGCCATGGAGACTGAGAGGTCCTCCCTGTGTTTAAATACCGAGGAGTTAACGTCTTTATTCCTTATAACTTCTAAAAACTTTTTTTGTCTGCTTAAATTTATATGTCCTGGTACAAAACGTTAGTTAAACGATATTACTTGTGATTATCAGACGAGAATGACAAAAGCTGGAAAAAGAAAATTTCCTCAGCATTGTGAAAAATTCTCAACTATTTTGTTTATAAGACTGTCATGATTAGAGCAAACATCTCGTCTCCTTCTTTTGACCCTTCTATTTCTGTTACCTGCAAGTTGTTAACCTGACACCTTCAGCCTGCCCTGCTGATACTGGCCCGCCTTCAGGGTTCATTCAGGTTCATTTATAAACAGGGGTCTTGTTTCTGGTGTTGAACCTTCTTATTTTAAGCAAGCAGTGATGCCAAAAACCAAATCTTGACACCTGAGTATTCTGCAGAGTAAGATGTGATTCTTGAGGTGTTCCAGTCTGGCTTTAAAGCACTTCACTGCACAGAATCTGCAATTTTAAGGTTTTTTAAGGATCTTTTATTATCTGCTGACTCTGGGGACTCAATTATTTTAATGCTTTTAGATCTTACAGCGGCTTGTGACACAGTCATCAACAGTTTTAGAGTGATTTAGATCATGCTTGTCAGAAAGAAGTTTTAGGGTCAGTTTTGGAGGCTCAACGTGTCCCTCTGGACCACTCCTACGTGGAGTTCCACAAGGTTCTGTTCTGGGGCCATTTCTCTTTTTGTTGTATTTACTCCCTCTAGGATTGATTGTGAAAAGATATGGCATCTCCTTCCACTTCTATGCTGATGATTCTCAGATCTAGCTGTGCGCCTGACAGGAAATGATGGCAGCTTGTTATTAGAGTGTTATTAGAATGTTACAGCGACATCAAAACCTGGATGGCCATAATATTTTTAAACATCAGTGAGAGCAAGATTGAGGTCAAGATACTCAGACCCAGGAGTTCAAGTGAAGCTCTAATATTAGACGCTGGGCCCCTGGATCCTTATGTTAAGCCCTTTGTAAATAACCTTGGCATGAAAATAAAAATTGTGCCTTAAAATTGGATTAACAGATTAATTCTGTTTATCCAGTTAATTTATGTTTTCAATTCAAGGTTGCGGGACTAGCATTTCCCAGCAGTCACAGGGTGAGAAGCAGGGTCCCCCCTGGAAAGTTTGCCAGTCTGTTACAGATGTGGATATAAATTTGACATTCTGTCAGTGAAACTGCTTTCTACTGCAGATACCTAGGCTTCACTTGAAAGACTTTAACATAAATTATTCCTAAAAATAATGCATTAGCTGGTGAGCCAGACTACACTGTATTTTGGACCTTCTTTCTTTCAAAATGTCACGGTCCTGGGTCGGTGACCCAGTGGTTTTGGTTTATTTTGTTATTATTTATCATTGATTTCAACCTAGGTCAGGCTGCTTGCCCGTCACTTCCTGTTTTATGTTGAAGGTCTGTGTTGTTGGTGAATGTTTTTCAGTTTTGTCTATGTGTGTTGTCTGGTTATTAGGTTCAGCTGTGTCTCCCTCCTGTGTCCGGTCCCCTCGTTATCTACTTTGTATTTAAACCCTGTGTGTTCTTGGTTCAGTGTGGCGTCGTACTCTCATCTACCCTCATCTCTTCTGTGTGTTCCGTCTGCCAGCCTGCCTACCGGTTTTTCGTTACCAGTGTGTTTTGTTGTATGGAGTACAACAATAAAGTGATTTAAGTTCATCCACATCTCTACGAGTCCTGCATTTGGGTCCACCATTCCGCCTGCCAGCAAGCAGATCATGACACAAAAGTCTTTTTATTAGACAAAGGTTTCAGTGCAACGTACAATATAGAATACTTCAGAATTTTCACATTAGGGGTCCCTTCCCGACCATTAAACAACAAATAACTGGCAGCCAGCTGCCCAACCAAACAAGACACACAAAAAACACACAACCAAACATAAAACAAAACAAAACAACAACTAAAAAAAGGGAAGGGGGGGATCCGTGGGCTACTCAGAGACAATAGTCGTGGGCCTTTCAAAGAAGTCCAGAAAAGGGGACCACAGTTTACAAAATTTGTTTTTTGATCCACGAACTGTATATCTAATTTTTTCTAAATCCATACAGGACATTATATCTTTTACCTATTGTGCATGCGAGGCGGGAGAAGAGTCTTTCCACTTAAGTAAAATAGCTCATCTGGCCAGTAGTAATGAAAAGTTTAATGCTCTGAGTCTGGAGTTGAGCAACTTCAGGTTCTGGGCCGCACCAAACATAGCACAGCGTGGCTCTGGTTTAATTTGATGCCGCAGGACTTCAGACATTGTATGGAAAACAGAGTTCCAAAAGTTGGCCAATGAAGGAGAGGACCAGTACATATGAAGCAATGTACCAGGAGCACCACCACACCTTCTACAGGTTGGGTCCGCCTCTGGGTATATGTGCGCCAACTTAGCCCTGGAATCTTAAATTGAATGAGTGTGTGTTGAGCACACATTGATATATTGTGAACTTGGCCAAGGATAGAATCCCACAGTTCATCTGTGATATGAAAATTAAGGTCCTGCTCCTTTAGATTTGATGGCAGCTACTGAAGAACATTGCAAGTTGGAAATTAAATTGCGCAGGGCTGATATTATGCCCCTAGAGGTTGGTTTGACCATTAAAAAAATCGTCTACTGGATTGTCTGGAGGTTTCTGGGGGAACTGTACTGTCCTAGTCTGCACATAGTGTCTGACCTGTAAAAAATGAAAAAACTGAGCAGCGGCAATGCCAAATTTGGTAGATAGTTGAGAAAAACTTGCAAATTGTCCATCTACATATAAGTCCACAAAAGATTTTAGACCCTTTCTGTGCCAGATGTGACAAGCACTATCTGTCATTGAAGGAACAAATAGGTGGTTTGCTGCAATTGGGCTTTAAAGTGAGAAAGCCCAGAGACCAAGACTCTTCCTAAACTGAGATTCTAAGAGACTGCTGAACTACTCTATTATTACTAGGTAAAGGCAAGGTAAGAGGGAGTGATGAGCCTAAAGTAGAGAAATCTTACTGTTCGAATAAGACTCCATGGTGACCCAAACTGGTGATGACAGTTCAAGGTGGTAGTGTCTCCAATACAACATACACCTGATACTGGCGGCCCAATAGCAGTATTGGAAATTAGGCTAAACCTCCCACCGGCTTGGTTCTTTGAAGAATAGCTTTCCTCAAGTTTGGATGTTTACCATTCCAAATAAATTAAGTGATTAAGGAACTGTATTTTGGACCTAACTTGTCCAACATCACTATCACTGAAAATCCTTTTTTGGAACAGAGTCCCGTTTGTTCATGTTGCTTCTGTTATCACATACAATAAAACCTACAGCTGTTGTGATGGAAGCTGAGAACATTACTTTTTTAATCTGATTGTAAACTTAGTTTTATTATAAAGCCTAGAAAAAGGAAGAGAAAACTTTTTAATGTTTCTTCCTTTTTAGCACCCCGATTTCAGCCATCAGGAAGTTTATTGACAACATTAAAATATGAACAAAATCCATACTGGAGTTACCTGGTTTTCATATCTGAAGCTTAATTCCTGAAGAGACTATGGCCTCAGCTACCACAGAAATATGGTAAAAAGCCCACTTAAGCTGAGCCACCTTTAAAGTGCCAGCAAAGTGCCTTCATGTAAATATTGAACTTGCTCACAGTTTGGATTTCACGTATGGATCAATATTGAAGCAATCTGGACTTTAATCTCATTTTCCTTTGTCTTTTCTTCTTGGTGAATGGTGCTCTGGACTGGCAGTGTGGCATCTCTAGTGAGATCAAAAGTTATGAGCTTTTAGATGGATTTTCACATGAATATTTTATTACTGTTTGGGATTTCTGTGTTATTACATTTTAGAAAAGGTAACTGACTCTCTGTTTATCCACGTAATTCTGTATTTTCGCACGCATCCTTCTGAAATACTGAGCTAAAGGGATTGTTTTTGGCTGTAAAATAGTTGCATCTGACCACTTTCATTTCATTTCCCTCATTCTGAAGACACAACGTTAATACAAATTTGCTGACAGTTTCTGAACATTTAGATAGGAGATGTGGACAGCTGAAAACCGTGCTGAAATAAAGAACTGTAGTGATTATAAAGTGTTTCACATACTTTTGGCTTTATGTTTATGTATCTCAAAGCTTTCCCCTTAAAATGAACCCCTATGCATTTTTTACATTCAGACATTCATTGATGCTCCATCAATCAGGGCCTTTGGTTTGAAAACCACAGCAACATTCTGTGATTGGCAAAACATTAATACACCGGGGTAAAAAATTCTAGGAGCAAAACATCGGATGAAGAAGATTTGAATTCTGTGTCATCCTCTTCACTCATCTGATGTTGAGTTGCAATTTTGAGTCAAACAGCTTTAAAACTATTGGATGCACTGCCATAAAACTTTTAAACAACAGTTCATGCTTCCCAGAGTAAGTAGCAGAACCTGCCCTCTTGATTAACTGACCATCAGTAATTATGAATACCTCTAAAAAGTAGGTGTTTTGGCACTTGGCTGATTTGGAGCATTCAGGTGTGTGTTGACACAATACCTAAAAGAAAGGACATCAGCAATGATCTTAGAGAAGCAACTGTAGCTGCCCATCAATCTGGGGAAGGTTATAAGGCCATTTATGAACAATCCGTCATTCTACAGTGAGAAAGATTGTGTGGAAAACATTTAAGACAGCTGCCAATCTTCCTACGAGTGGATGTCCCAGCAAATTCATCTGGGACGTCCACTCCTAGCTTCCACTCCTGCAGTTTCAGTTAACATGTGCTCAGCCTGCAGTCTATGCAGTGCTGAGAGAAACTACAAAAAAACCCTAGAGCTACTCCTCAGACTCTCCAGGCTTTATTTAGCATGTTAAATGTTGAAGTTCATAACATTACAATGAAAGAATTTTTTAATCTTTAATCTCCAAAGTGGAGATGTTTGCCACAGCACCATGGTTAGCAAAAACAAACAACAACAAAAAAACAAGCAGCGTATCAACACAAGTACTTCATACCAACTGTCAAGCATAGCAGTAATAAGGTGGTGATTTGGGCTTGTTTTGCACCTTGCAGTCATCTGTCTAACAGCTTAAGCTTGACTGAAACTGGGTATGCAACAGGAAAGTGTATCAATGTTCCAGTTAAAGTCCAGACCTCAACCCAACTGAAATACTGTGGCAGGATCTTAAGAGAGCTGTGCATAAAGGAATGCCTGCAAATGCCAATGAACTGAAACATTTACAACACTGTTTAGTTGTAAGGATCAGTGGCCCAACATTCCTCCATGTAAGGGACTGATGAATTCATAAAGTCATAAAGAAAATTATGGTTTCAAGCGATTGCTGGTCCTTACTGCTGCTGATATCTTTGAACTGAAGGAAAAGCCAATGTGAGGGAGACCTTAACATTTTTATTATTGTTTCATTATTTTCAGTCTAAATTAGTACTTTTCACAGTACTCAGGTCTATCAAACCGTTTCTAATTTGTATTTTGAATATATTTGTTCCACAGCTATAGCATTTTAGAAGTGGGAAGATTCATTTGTGTTTCAGTAGCAAAATAATTACACAAAATTTGTCTGTGGTGTCATGCTAACAAATAGCTCTAACATCAAAGATCAGAGTCTCAGAAATGTGTCAGTATGCTGGTGCAAAATTCTCACTGTTATTTTAAAATTATGTTCAAGCAAATGAGTCAACACCAGCTTTCAGTACACCATGCTCAGAGTGCTGGAGAAGCTCCAGGCAGCTTTCTTAATGACATTTTGCCATCCATGGAGATTTTATGACTCACTTAAAACTGAATAAATGAATGGGAAAAAATGATGAATGCAGGTATCTCCATTAAAAACACATTAAATCAGATGAACATGTTTTCCAAACACGATGACAACATTTAGGGAGCCGATAAAACATTTCAGCCTGGATAGGAGTCCTCCATGACGACAGTGTCCATATCTACAGGATGGTTCACCAAGTGATTTGACAGCACTCACAGTTAGCAGCTATCAACATATATATATATATATATATATATATATACACCTGAGCTTGAAGGATAGACCGCCCATAGGGGGGCGAGCGGGGAATTTTTTTTTTTTATATAATCCGCCCGTTCCCCAGACCTGAATCCAGATGAGCACATCTAGGACGTCATGTCTCGCTCCATCCACCACAGACTGTCCAGGAGTTGGCGGATGCTTTAGTCCAGGTCTGGGAGGAGATCTCTCAGGAGACCATCCACCACCTCATCAGGAGCATGCCCAGGCGTTGTAGGGAGGTCATACAGGCACGTGGAGGCCACACACACTACTGAGCCTCATTTTGACTTGTTTTAAGGACATTACATCAAAGCTGGATCAGCCTGTAGTGTGTTTTTCCACTTTAATTTTGAGTGTGACTCCAAATCCAGACCTCCATGGGTTGCTAAATTTGATTTCCACTGATAATTTTTGTGTGATTTTGTTGTCAGCACATTCAACTATGTAAAGAACAAAGTATTTAATAAGAATATTTCATTCATTCAGATCTGG
>VVHJ01061011.1:0-15183 GCA_015107715.1 Tylochromis polylepis | reverse complement strand
AAGCATCTATGTCCACTGTGAACGACCATCTTTGAACAGAGGAGGTGGTTTACGACACCAACTGTCTGCCATCTATAATCCAGTTTTGAGATCCTTCCCAGACGCCTTAACGTCCACTCACATCCTGGGCCGTTTGACCTCAGATAATCACATGATAGGGTGGGGCTAGGTTTCACAGTGGGTTCACCTGAAACCTTGGCTGATTGTGACCCACACCTGTTGTCACACCTGGGCTCGTGTGATTAGGTAGAGGATCAACAGGGGGTCTATGACCCTCTTGGGAGACACTCCCATAGGCTTTAAATCCAGGACTCTCCACCAGTTGCTCTTAGAACTGAAGAAGCTTCTCAGATGAAACGTCTTCAAGAAACTTAAAGAAGTCCAGACGCTGTTCTTTCCAAGCTCCTTAGACTCTTTCTAGTCCCTGTCAGGACTCTTGCTGCAGCATTTTACATGTAAACATGTAAAGATGAGCTCTGTGATCGGTCATAAACGGTTAAACGTGACACCAAACTCAGTCCCGCCTCAGAGCATGTGCACGTGTGACGAGCTGTCCATGAGAGGGATGTAAGTGTTACCATGACGACACCCTGACACCACCACAACCCGCTCATGTCCCTGAGAATGCAGATATGCTCAGTGATCAGCAATAAAACTTTATTAATAGACAACAAATATCACCATATGAGCATAAAGAGGCGTGGCCTCACACCAGATTTTACATCTACACACATACGCAAGAATTCACACACACACACAAAAAAACACACAACTGTGACGCACGTCTGTATGTCATACGCACCAACATGAACACTGTGCCTCATGTTTGTGTGAATGTTTTCTCTATTTAAAGGTAATTTTTTCATATTGTGTTTATTTCTTTGAAGCACACACTGTTGTGTGTGTGCTGATTGTGCACACTGTTGTGTGTGCTGACAAACAGGGTTAGGGTTCAGAGCTCACAGTGACACACCCATGTCAGCTGATTCTGGACTCTGCAGCTCTGCTCACCTGCTCAGGTGTTTTTCACCTTTAGATCAGAGTGCACAACATGAACACACACACACACACAATGGAGGCAACCTGTCTGAAGTTAAAGGGCACATGAAATGCTGAACGCATGAAGGTTAATTTAGCCCACTGAGCCCTGCTCTCAAACACTGGAACAGATGTAACTCTGTGACGCTGGGTTTAAGAAGTAAGCGCTTAAAGTTTTAAAAACATGTTTAGTGCCATCGTCTGTCAGTACAAACCTACGTCATGTGGTTGGTTGGTTGGTTGCGGCTAATAGCCTTACATTAGTTTATGTTAGCTAGTTACTAGTGACAGAATCGATAACTCAGAGGAAAATAAGGACACTAAACTAAACATCAGTGTAAGAGGATCACTTTAGTGCTACAACAATGAGCATATGTTAAACCATGATATCCTGTCCACTTTACTGTCTGTGTCTTTAGCAGGAAGTGGCTGTTCGCTGTTTGGCTAGCTGCACTCAAATGGGAAAATCCAGCTGTTAGCCATTATGTTCGGGCTGAAAATAAAGGTGTGATGTCAGGGCGGGGGGCTCATCACAGGAAGAGCAGCATGTCCTCCAACCTTTCCTCATGTAACCGGTTTCTGCTTCACCCTGCTGTAACAGGCCGGCCCAAATAAACTCCTCAACTCTGCGTTGTGTTGTATTATTAAAGAAGACAAGGAGTCTGTGGCTGATCGATGCAGATTTATTTCCTGAATGGAAACATAATGATGTCGGGTCAGTACTAATGGCTCACCACACACCACTCCGCACAGCACACTACAGCAGAACATCCCATTAGCATTCCGCTTTAGCATACAGAGTTTACACAATATTAAACAAATGAAAAGTACACAAACTGGTGTCAGGCACGTGCCCACTAAGCACTTATTACACTCTGTGTCCGTCAGTGGATCAAACAAGTTTTTTGTATCTGTAATACTTAACAACATTATGTACAGAACAATACAACTCACACCACAAACAGCGCGCCCCCTCTTGCCACACCAAGAGGGGGCGCGCTGTTTCCCCATTGCACTGACATGGAAGCAAGTGGAATAATACCATAGAAACACTGTTACATTCCCCCCTGCTGAATTCTACTTGCACATTACAAATAAAATAAACACCCTTAAAAAAACAAACCCAGGTACACCACAGCAACCATAACATGACTAGAGGGCAAAAACCCAATAATCCTACAAAAAAAACCCAAGATAAAATAAAATAATTCTCATTAGCTAATTCACAGCTATCAACATGTGATAAATCTGTTCAGCAATACCAGGTCGTACAGTTACAAAGAAAATCCAGTCAGAGGACTATTCCCAAAGGAATCAGTAGAAGAAGAAGTTGGCCGGACCCCTTCATCAGACACACAGGAAGAAACAGAAACCCAAAAAACCAAAATATGCCGGCTACATATTTCATTACATCATAACTGCACGCCACCCTGACACAGACAAATCAAAACCAAATAATCCTTTTTGATTCTGAAGACCCGATTCTTATTTCAGCTACAATAGAACAAACTTTCAGTTATTCAACAAAATTCAAACTTACAGTTCTCTGATGCATCATTTCACTCAACCTGGAAACAGGCTTAAGTAACCGTCCCACCCTCGATCTAGGGTCTCTACCACCCTGCTGACATCAGTCGGGTCTACACTGGGCGGCACAGCTGTGGTTGAGACATGACCCTCAATAGTAGCTGCATGATCTGGGTCACAGTCAGCAGTGGCTGCCAACTCCAAAACAGACGAGGATGTAGCTGGGGCCACAGACATGAGCAGGTCAGATTGTTGATCACCAGAGGTGGAGGTTTCTTGCACATCAGTGTCAACAGTGGGAACATTGGTACAGGCAAGCTGATGCTCCACAATGCTGCCTTCCAGTTGAATAACCTCAGTCATCAGCGATTCGCTGGCAAGTCAGACACCCAAGCTCCTGTCCTGTATTGAGCAGTGTTCACAGATGAGTCGCAGACAGCTTCTCCATCACATCCCACCATCAGCGAGCCAGATTCAGAAAGCTCATCTCCGTCATCCTGAACTGAAGCACCCCGAGAGGAAGTTCACTGGCATTATCAGGCTGTGATGCACAACCTTCACTTGCCCTGTGGAAGCATCCAGCAGCTTAAAGGCGTGACTCTCATCATTTTTGTCAAACAACTGTATAGACAACACCCTCCCAGTGATCGGCAAGTTCTCTTTTGCCACGTCCCTTTTTGTTGGCTAAGAGGACACGATCACCAATCACTACTGGGGCCCCCCACAGCTTCTGGTTGTAGAGGTCTGTGTGACGCTTCAAATTTTTGCGTGTCACCTCCTGCACTATATCCATGGCCTCCTTGAGGTCCCTCCTCAGTGTCTGGACATATCGATCATAGTCTGTGATGTCATGGTGGTCAGTAATACTTAACTACATTATGTGCGGAACAATACAACTCACGTCTCGTGTAGCTTCAGCAGACTGGCAGCGATTACTGCAGCCAGCCTCACCGAACCAGCCACACCAGGGGGGCTGTTTCCCCATTGCACTGATATTGAGGCAAGTGGAATGATACCATATAAGCACTGTTTCACTCACTCTCTAACTTTTAAAAAAATAGGGCTTTTATTTTGAAAGTCACAGGGATAGGATTGCTCTATATAAAAACTGAAGTTTTGACTTCAGGCGTCTTTACTCCAGGTGACCTCCGTGACATCCCACCTGCTGGTATCATGATGGGCGCAACCAAGTCTCCTGGCCAATCAGACACTGACCCTGCTGGTCCAGGCTCCACCTCAAGACTGCTGGAGTTAGTCCAGAGTCAGGGACATGAGGACACATGGAGGAAGGAGGTCCTGAATCTGCTGACCCAACTGGTCCAGATCCAGACGGAGGCAGCCAAACAGCAGGCCCAGGTGGTCGATCAGCTTGGCACCCTGGGAACTCAGGCGAGTCCAGTTTTAGCCCGTTTCTAGTTTAATTTATCACAGTTTTAATTTATCTTGGGTTTAATGTTGTTGAGTTTATTTGAGATTAGATTACCACACGTCTGCTTTAGTATACCATGGGTTTAGCTGAGGATTTTTACAAAGTCAGATACCTTCATCACATTTCTAATTTAGGTTTAGTTGATTTTAGATTATTTAGTGAAGGTTCAGATGCATTCTTATTAATATTAGTTTAAACTGAATCAATACAGCTTGTCTGAATGCTGGAAGTTCTGGTTCTGCATTGTTTTAAGATTTATAGACCGAGTATGCAATGAGCCGCCCAGACTGAGTCCTTCAGAAACATTGATTAGCCATTTTTCATCTCAATATTTGCTGAGGAGATCACTTTAACCTTGTCTGCGTCCTCAGGGGTTGCAGCAGATCCAGGATCTGCAGAACCTGGCTCGTCACCAGAGCCTGCTGGTTGAAAACCATCAAGCTTTACTGCTGCAGACATCTCGCATTGCCACACACCTGCAGGATATCACCAAGAAACCTACCAGCGAATGAGATTCCCTGACCCTTTGTGAAATCATCTTTTCTGATGAAATTACACATTCTTAACTAGCCAATAAGAGTCATGCATTCTTATCAAACAACCACTGACTTTGATTTTTGTTCAAGCTGAACAACATCACATATTAACCAGTAATGCTCTAACAAACCTGCTCTCAGTCAATCAGTGGAATAGTCAGCTAACAGACCTCCTGTGTGTTAAATCACATGATTTCAGTGGCTTCCTCTCTGATTTTATCTTCTCTGGATTTAAATAAAGTTGTGTTTTATCCTCCTCTCAGTGTTTGTACTTTTATTTAGACCAGTTTAAACTGACGCTGCAGTGCATCGTCGTCTTATAAACATTTCTCAGGGTTTCACTCCAGTTTTATTTGCATGTTTATGTCGAGCCGGTCAGTTTACGCACATAACCCATCAACCCGTTGAGCGGTCGTCTCACTGAGGAAAACAGTGACACAAAGATAAATGTTCCAGGTTATGGGAGCTGACACACAAAAACTGACCAAAAAAGGATTAGGGTTTGATCCACATGGAGTCTGTAAACTCTGCCATTCCCATCCCCGGGCTGTAAATGATGTTTTATTTCAGTACCGGCTGTCTGAGGCATCTGTGTTTCTGGGGAATGTCAGGACTGGAACTCTATTTTCCAACAAACCACAGACTGGAACGTGTTAGTGTCCAAACCCAGCAGGTGAGTCAGCTAGTCTAGCTGACTCACCTGCTGGGTTTGGAAATCAGTGACAAATCTTTTAAAAGACACAAAGGTCCAATCAGATGACTCAGCTGTGATTCAGGTGTCTGCTCTGTGTGTTCGGTGTGTTCAGGTGTCTTTTCTTTTGTTTCAGAACCTCCTGATCCACCATCTATCCGTCTAAACTCTGACTTCCTACCAAGTAAATCTGATCGAGTTCTTACTGCCGGCACCGACTTCAGTCTGAGTTGCCATGGTAACGGGTCCGTTCACTGGTCCAGCACTGCATTTTCACTGGTGTATCGGGGCAACCTACCGGACCCTGTGGAGGTCAAACATGCTACACCCAGGCACACTGGAACATACACCTGCAGATACACCAACAAGAGCCTGGAGCACCTGAACAGCTGGATCCACCTGTATGTCACAGGTAAGATAAGTAGTCCTTCTGAAGTTCCTTTAGTCAGTGATGTTGGTTTTGCTCATACTTTTAATACAAATGTGACCAGACTGACCCGATTCATAGAATGACCTCCAGTTTCCCATAATCCCCCTCTCTCAGACCCAGCAGATCCCTCCAAAGTGTTTGAAACCCCTCAGGGCACCCCCAGTCTCAAGGAGGGTGAGGACTTCCTGTTCAAGTGTCTACTGACTGACCCATTGGTCACAAATCTCAGCCTTCAATCAGAGGACGGGAGGAACCTGCCAACCGCCATGAACGTGACCTTTGATCCTCGAAGAGGAGCCCTAATCCGAGACCTGAAGACTTTGTTCAACAGACACTATGTGTGTTCAGGCTGGAAGGATGGCAGACAGTTCCGATCCAAGCCCATGAACCTGCTGGTGGCCCCCGGTAACACCTGTCTTTCTCTATACCTGTTTACCTATACATCTGTCTCTCTGTACACCTGTCTATACACCTTTCTGTCGGTATGCCTATCTGATTACCTGTTTGCCTTCACCTGTCTGTATGCAGCGTTGCGCCACCCCCCCTCCCTGTCTGTTAGTCAGGATGAATTTGTCCGTCTGGAAGGAGAGCGTTTTGAGGTCACCTGTCTCTGCAGTAACCCCACCCACTTCTATAGCGTTACCTGGACAGACACAAGAAAGCAGGTGAGAGATCAGAGGTCACCTGTGCATCTTCAGTCCTAACATTCGAAGTACTGATTGGTTGTTTGGTTCATTTCAGAAACTGGAAGCCACTCACAGTCATCACTATGGTAACGGGCGGCTGTACATCAACAGCACTCTGAGCATCTCTGAGGTCACCCATACGGACAGCGGACAGTACACGTGTACTGCAGTTAACAAGGCCGGGGTCGCCACAGCAACCATCCAGCTCAAGGTGCTAGGTAAGTTAAGAAAGATATTGAACTGAGGGGCCGATAGCTGTGGTTGCAAAAACACTTCCTGACCTCTGACCTCTCTAAACACTTTTGGTCATTTTGGTTGTACTGTTTCTAACCTAATGTTTGTACACTCATTGCCTAATGACCTCTGATTGACGAGTCTTTAGTCAATGAGAATACAGGCTCAAAGTCACACACATCCAGCTACAGTTTCCTCTTCCTCTTCTTCTGCAGACCGTCCTTACCTGAGGATCTACCTGCAGACGAGTGAGCACGTACAGGTCAGAGGACACCTGTCTGCACGAGACGAACTACAGGTTAGCGGCGGGTCACTGGAGCTGGTCACTAATGTTAGTGCTAACAGAGCTAGCAACCCTAAAGTTAATGGCAGCAGCAGGGTGGAGGTGTACGAAGGTCATGACGTGGCCCTCACCTTCCTGCTGAAGGCGTATCCTCCAATCACAAGCCAGCACTGGACCACACCCACACACATCATCAACAATGACAGCACAGTGTACCAGGAGAGCTACGCTGCTAACAGCTACAGGTGCGCAATGGCTACAGGCCACGCCCACTCTACTGTCAAGAGTGCCTCAATATTTTAAGGTGGTATTCCCCATGTGGAATACTCTGTGTTCCTTTAAAGTGGTAGCGTTGGTATGAGGGTTTGTTAAGGCGGTATTGTTGATGTTGCAGGTCGGAGGCCACCCTGCTGCTGCACCGTGTGCGTCCGGAGGATCGGGGTCAATACTTGTTTCATTTTTCTAACTCCTTTCTCAGCGGCTCACACACCATCGACCTCAAGGTCTACCGTAAGAAAGCTTTTGTGATCACGCTCTTCTTCACCTCGAGCTTCTCACAATCCGACACCTGGTCATATGCCATACTGTAAGACGCTTAAATACACAGGTTCCCCCTTTAGTGGTATTTTCTGGCATTGAGGCCATTGAGGACAGTCTAATCTACTTTAACAGAAGTCCCTTAATGTCTGAAACAGGTGCCAAAAGACATTCCTTATGGCATGGACTGTGCTGCTTCCTTATCCTCTTCTGTTCACATGATCCCGAAAGAAGCTCTCAGCTGATGTTTGTACCTCTGTTTTTGTCTTTTCTGAAGTCTGAGAAAACAGTTTTATTCTTTTAGGTTTTCCAACTACTGATGTCACTTTGGAGAACAATACTCTGACCTGCAACAGCTCAGGATATCCACTACCCACAATTCTCTGGTTCACCTGCCCTGGCATCCAGCCCTCGTACGTATGCTGGTGATGCCCCCTACAGGCTCCAGAAGTCATGTGAAATCTATCCTGAGGGAGGCACTGTGTTAAAAATAAAAATGTTGCTTCTCCTACAGGTGTGCACACATTGCTACCAATGAGGTTTCTCCGGCCAGTGTGACCTCACAGGACAGTGAGGAGGTGAGGTCACACTTCCTCCTATCAGCTGATGATGATGTCACTGTGGAGTGTGTTGCCTCCAACCTCATGGGAGGGTCTCTGCGGGTCTTCCATCATCGTAAGTGTGGGAGAATAAATCTAGAACAATCAGACGTGTTAAACTGATCTCCTTCATTAACAAATTGGTTTAAATAAAGATTTATCAGAGTTCCTGTTTTCTACAGGGAGTCCAAACGTCTTCACTCCGCCTCTGATTGGAGTTCTGAGTGCCACCGCCGTCCTCTTCCTGCTCCTATTGGTCGTCTTCTACAAGTGCAGACAGGTAAATTTACTGATCCTCCTGCACAGCTCACCAGATCAGAGATCAATAATTGATCCGTTTTATGTTGTAGCTAAGCAGGGAGGTGGGTGAGTGGGTGAAGCCTATCAGAGGCTTTGTTGGACTGACAGCCTGATGACTAATAAACGATCTTCTTCTGCCAGAAACCCAAGTATGAGATCCGCTGGAAGATCATCGAGACCACTGATGGAAACAACTACACCTTTGTTGACCCTACCCAGCTGCCGTACAACCAGAAGTGGGAGTTTCCCCGAGACAAACTCCGGCTCGGTACGAAACACTGGGGTCCTTGGCTTTTCAACAAATTCAGTTTTAATCAGGTAGCATTCACAACAATCATTGTCTTGAGGTGCTTTGTACTGTAAGGTGAAGCACTCAGCGACAGTGGGAAAGGAAAACCCCCTTTTAACAGGAAGAAACCTCAAACAGAATCAGGCTCACGCTCAGTTTAATCTTCAAACTGAGGCTCTGACTCCTCAGCCTTCCTCTCTCCGGCTTCTTCTTCATGTTCTCGACTTTCCGTCTTTCAGGTGCCATCCTGGGCTCTGGGGCTTTCGGGAAGGTCGTTGAGGCCACGGCGTACGGTTTGGAAACTGACAACAAGATCACCAGAGTCGCTGTCAAGATGCTTAAACGTTAGTATGCAAAGTTTCATAATCCTCATCATCGTCATCATCATCATCATCATCGTATTGTTCATGTTGTACGATCCGATGTATCACCTGTTTGTCCACAGCAAGCGCTCACTCGGAGGAACGGGAGGCTTTGATGTCTGAGCTTAAGATTCTCAGCCATCTCGGCTACCATGACAACATCGTTAACCTGCTGGGAGCCTGTACTCGTGGAGGTGATGATGATGATTAGTAAATACTGATTGTAGGCTGTAGGTCAAAGATTCACTGTGAAAATGTGCAAACTTTAAGTCTGAATACAATTAAAACAGGTGAGTTATAGAAACACTCTGCCCCCATACAGGTGTCATGAAGTTAGTGTATCAGGCTGTAAACATGTTTATTTCTGCTGTAAAGTTTTAACATGTGAGTCTATGGGGACGACTCACTACTGCCTCTACTGGATGCCAGAGGAACTGCAGGTTTGGTTTAATTTCCATCTCAGAGGCCGATGGTCTATATTAGACTAAAAATGTAGCACTCCCTGTTGTGTGGCTGCCATCCTCTGCAGTCTGGAAATAAGCCGTTCATCAACTTAAACTTAAGTGCGTTTCAAATGATGCTCAGACATCCTGGGGGTCTCCAGGTATTTTAATTCCAGCTGAGTCCATCAAGTGGACATCATTTCAGCTGTTCAGAAGGGGAAAAAGCCTGAATAAGAGACAATAATTTTAACATGTTGTTTTCTGACCTTTGACTCTCCAGGCCCTGTGTTGATGATCACAGAGTACTGTAGCCATGGCGACCTGCTCAACTTCCTGCGGAGTCATGCTCAGGACATCATGGCGTCCGTGGTGACTGTGGATGAAGTACAGGAAGAGGCTTTCTATAAGAACATGGTCGCCCAGCACACCAGGCTCCGCAGGTGTGACGCCTCTCAGTTTCAGAGTGTCATCTTTCATGCTGCTCATACCTGTAGAATTTATCATCACCACTCACACCTCTGCACTTTATTATCATCACAGCCTATTAGAGAAAAGGAAAGGCTCAGTTTGCATCAGCAAACTTTCAGTTACTGATTGTGAATCACTTAGAACAGTCGAGTGAAGTCAGATGTTAATACTAAAGTACCGTCAGCAAACAGATGGAGGCAGATCACGCTGCTTCACACTGACAGATCAGCCAGCTTTAACGCAAGGACCAGTACGCTCTAGTGGTACTGTATTCAGTATTTGGCAGGTATGTATGATGAGAAGTTCAGGTGAGGTTTCATTACAGCCTCACCATTACCTGTTCAGACCTTAGCTAACATCCAATCATATGTGTTGCAGTGACAGCGGGATCTCCTGCTGCTCGGAGTATCAGGAGATGCAGCCGATTCTGAGTCCAGGGCAAACACACCAGGGTAAGAACCTGAACTCGCCTGAACTCACAGGTACTTCCTGAGTCTGCCCCATAAAAAACTCATCTTACTGCCTGTCTTTCTCACAGGTGTGCAGACAGACGGTCTTTCAGTCAGTGACCTCATGAGTTTTTCCTACCAGGTGTCTCAGGGTCTGGACTTCCTGTCCACCAGGAATGTAAGAAAACACTCACATGGGATAATTTTTCACAACAATCACCAGTGTCTCACCTGTGCATCTCACCTGTGCGGTTCAGTGTATCCACAGAGACGTAGCAGCGAGGAATGTCCTGCTGACTGATCGTCATGTTGCAAAGATCTGCGACTTCGGTTTGGCCCGAGACATTCGCAATGATGACAGTTACATCGTTCAAGGAAATGTCAGTGTTTCCATTTTATTTTGATAGTCTGTGTGTTTTATTTTGATATTCGTTGCTTTTTATTTTAACAGTCACTGTGTTTTATTTTGACAGGCCCGCCTCCCGGTGAAGTGGATGGCTCCAGAGAGCATCTTTCAGTGCGTCTACACGGTGCAGAGCGATGTCTGGTCCTACGGAGTCTTACTCTGGGAGATCTTCTCTCTGGGTAACCATGACAACACCAGACATCACCTCAGCCAGTCACATTTCAGCTCTGGTGATGAGCAGTACTGATGACATTCAAC
Source organism: Tylochromis polylepis (assembly GCA_015107715.1). Taxonomy (NCBI): domain Eukaryota; kingdom Metazoa; phylum Chordata; class Actinopteri; order Cichliformes; family Cichlidae; genus Tylochromis; species Tylochromis polylepis. Next base: position 4,218 of record VVHJ01061011.1, on the reverse strand, counting down.
AGCCCTTCTCTGAGACAGTCTTCTGTTCACCTGTCCAGGAAAGAGCCCATACCCAAACACTGCCGTGGACACCAACTTCTACAAGATGATCAAAGATGGCGGCCACATGGAGCAGCCGGACTTCGCCCCGGCTGAGATGTGAGTTCACAGACGCTCGTGTTAGTGCTAATAAAGTTTATTTGAAGGTGACGCTCACCTGTCTCTGCAGGTATCAGCTGATGAAGCTCTGCTGGAGCCTGGAGCCCACCCACAGACCTACCTTCAAAACCATTGGTCAGCTCATCAGCAGACTCCTCCCCTCCACCAATCATGCGTCATCACGTTACAGCGACCAGGTGAGGACGTGAGGGCCTGTGCGCCCTCGGTGTCGTCTAATAGGCTGTGCATCATCATCTTTCTTCTTCTTTTGTCCTCAGCCGACGTACAGGAACATCAACGAGTGCAGAGAAGAAGAAGAAGAAGAGGAGGAGATCAAAGAAGAAACAATGAAGAGAGAGGATGAGGAGCCAGGTGAGCTCATGCACCTGTTTCTAAGTGACAGAGCTGCAGGGTCAGGTGTACCCCCCAAAATCTTTAACCATTGTGAAGTCGTGCTGCAGGCAGATGCCTGGCCTGCAGATGTGATCACATGATCAGTGTTTAACGAGTAAAAAGCCTAATCCCAGTCAGGTGATCGCTGACAGTTATCTGAGGAGTTTGGGCGCATCAATGGCGTCTTTTGAGCTGAAAGCCTGATTGGTCCAAAGACCACAAACAAAACCTTCTGGGACTGTTACATGTTTACAGAGATGAGTTTTTAAGTTCATAGAACTGAAGTCGATCAGAAATGTTGTGATTAATGCACTCATTAATCATTAACGGTGTGTGTTTGTAGCCTCATTGTGTTCTAGTGACTCATGTCCTTACCTGACACAGGTGTATCAGGTTTATGAGGTCATTAGAAAAAACCTTTTTATGTCAGCTCAGCTAATAACTGCTGTGACGATAAGAGAGGCAGTAAATTTGGAGCACAGTCCTCTCTGTGTTCAGTCAGATAACCTTCTCCATCAGAAGGTCAATAAAGGTTTGACACACCTGCAGTGCCTTCATGGTGCCATCACAGAAGCTGTGAGTTTCAAACTACAGACCCTGGTGTTCTGCTCCAGGTGGTGTCTGTGACTGTCGGGTTTACCCAGCAGACTCAGAGGCAGCTGAGCTTGATGCTCGTGTACCTGAGGAGCAGAGAATTTAAATTCATCGTGCAAACACGATTCAGTAAGTTTAGCATGTTACGAAATGCTGCCATCATCCGAAGCACAGCCGAGCCGGGTTTCAGCTCTGTCCTGCGGCTCTTCGCTGGATCTTATCCTGGATACCTGAGCCGAGTGTTTTGTGTCCTCAGTCATGCTGATGTTGAGACGCTAACATGGAGGCTCAGAGCTGATGGAGATCAGCTGTTTCCCAGGGTTGAGCAGCTTGAGGGGAGCTGGCTCTGTACACATAAATGAATCTGAGCTGCAGACACACATGTATGCACCGTGGATGTATTATTAACAGTAAAGGCATGCGTGGAGGATCTGAAGCGTGTGCAAAACAGAAGAAGAATAAAGTCTGAATCTAGGCTTTCCTTTGGCTTTCATAAATACTTTATAATACTACTACTTTACATTATGATCCTAACAGGTTTGAATTGAGCAGATCTGAGATGTGTTCATGATTCAGACTCAGACTGGATGAATGAGGAAGAGATCTCTAAAGTTTCCTTCAGCCCTTGCGTCAGTAAAATGAAACCTGAATGTTGAACCTGTGAATCAGGTGTTCACATTTTTGATAGGATGACTCACATCACTCAGTTTTAATGTGAGTGACCTGCTTCACCTTCCTCTCCTATGAGACCACGCCATGACCTCTGACCTCTTTCCATCACAGTCTGTCCTGATTGGTTGAACTGTGTGTGACTCTGAGAGATGAAGCTGTGACATCACAATAAAGTGTCGATTTCAGAGCACGACGATGACGAGGGGATGGAGTCGAAGATGACGAACATCTACCAGCTGTCCTGAACCTCTTATCCAATCAGAACTGAGAACCCGGTCATATCTCCTGGCTGAGGACGCTCGTCCTCGCTGCTGAAAACTTTATGGACAAACTGCAGCTCCAACCAAACTCTGTGTCACACCAGCGGATCAAAGCTTTTAACTCTGTGTGATCTTTTGATTGTTTCAGACTCAAATTCTCTGTTTTTGTTTGTTTGTTTGTTTGTTTTAAACATACATTGAAAATTTGCAGTGCGTTTTTTACTGATGCTGAGAGTCGTGACGGTGGACGATCATTTTAAATCCCAGTTTGTACAAACCGTCCTGTTTCTGATGTTTCTGTTCTGAAAATCTGAAATTAGTTTTGCTTTCATTTGTTTTCTTTATCAAATAAAATATTCAGCGTGAAACCCGTCCGACCTCACAGCTGTGTGTAACGTGTTGTGACCCACATGTCTGTGTTTTTCATCCACAGTCTGCTGTTTCCGTGTGCGTTCCGAGTGCTCGCTGTGTATTTTGAGGAACCTGCCGATGCTCGTCTGATGTTTGTGTGACAATAAAGTTTCTGTGATGATTTGGTTCACCTGTCACCTGCTCTGGATGATTTCACAAGGAGCAGCATGAGGAGGAAACGCATACGAGTGCCGTCAGTGATTCTGTTTACCTGTTTTTACCTGTGATAAGCACAGAGACAGTGTTCAGTGTTGATGGGCGGAGCCTGTTGTGTGAACAGGTAACAAACAATAAAGTAAAATTTTAACATTTATTGAACTGCTTCATCACACCGCCGTCATTAATTACATCTTTATTTGATGATTAATGAGTCTCTGTTCCAGCTGTCAGGTAAGTGCGGGGGCGGGGCCTCAATAAGGTAGATTACCTGGCAGGTTTACAGCAGCTGGACTTTAGATTATGATAAAGTCACAGCAGGAAGGAGCCAGTGTCAGTGTCCTCTGAGTTATCTGTGTCAGGAGGGGAAACTCCTGAGGCTCCTTCAGACCTCAGATGTTTCCTGATGATGATGATGAAGCCTGCCTACTACAAACTTCATTAGTATTTGTGAACTGATTGGTGGATCAGCCCTCTGCGGGGTCATTAAACTCAGATCTGTGCATGAACTTCATCCTCCTGTCGCTGGTTTGTGACCTTTGGCTCTTTGTGGTGCTGTGTCAGAGTTAGCTGACCTCTCCTCTCCTGGTCAGACTTCACAGCTAGCTCAGGTGTTGGTGAGGAGAGCCTCTTCCAAAGCCTGAGTCATGCTGCACTGTCTCCTTTGTGTTGTCCCTCTATTAACATCATTCTTTGTTCTCTTACAGTGGACACACAAACTGCTTTTCATCTCTTAGCAGCTGTTTCAGGAGGGTGATCATTAGTGTGTGAAGATCGTTTAGGGGTGATCGTTTATCAGGTTTTCCAGTCCTGGTCTCACTGATGAAGCTCAGGTCTTCACAGAACATGTTACAGGTTCATGTTTTTCTCCTGAGGCCTGTGGAAGCAGTAAAGGTCCACAGCAGCCCCTCTGCTTCAGAGAACCAGAGTATGGTAATAACCAGGAACAGCTGGGTCCAGGGTTAGCAGAGGTCACAAGTAGGGGTGGATTTTAAAAAACTGATTTTCTGATTCAAATAGATTTTATCTTGAATAACACGATATCTATTCATTAAATCCTGAATCAATTTTTAAATATAGATGTATTTTATCAGAAACACCAGAATCTCAGGTTAAAGCTCCTGAAACTATTTCAACAAGCACCAAACAGCTAAAACAGCAAATGAGAGCAGGTACACACAGAGCGTGGATCATTCACCCGACACCACGTACTCGGACACGCCGTCGGGGCTTTCAGCTGAAAGCCGGGGCTGAAAGCCGACAGCTCACAGATTCTGATGCTGCAGGTTTCATCACTCCGACCAAAATTCACTGAACCAGCAGCAAAAGAAGATCCAAACTACGCTCCACGTTTGATAAACATCGTCATTCATTCTCTCTGACTTTGGCTGTTTTGCTTCCACCACAATAAAATCTCACTTCCTGTACAGCTCTTCTCTCTCTCTGTGTACTCACAGACCAGTTTACCATCAAACCTCTGTGACTTTGCTCTGCTTCACTTCAGCAGCATCAGGTAATGTTCATATGTTGGTTCATGGTTTTCTTCAGTTTTTGATCGACTGCAGAATATTTTTAAGGTTATCTGCTGTACAAA
>VVHJ01061009.1:0-12001 GCA_015107715.1 Tylochromis polylepis | reverse complement strand
TGAAGGGGTTAAGCTATGTGTATATGTTAAAGGTCTGGTGACCCTTTGTGACTTTGTGATGGGGGTGATGCTGTTGAATGTTTACCCAGGAAGTCATGAATAAACACACACACACACACACACACACACACACACACACACACACACACACACACACACACACACACACACACAGTGCCTTAGCTTTTAATGATGTACCAAATGGGGTTACGATGTGGGGGCTGTGTAACTGTGTGTGTAAATGTGAATAAAAGGACGGTGCAGGGGAAGCGAAGTTTGAAGTCGTCTGGAGTTATAGGTGAACAGAGCTTCCCTTGTGCAAGTAAAACCGCGATCGTTTTCCATGCCTTGCTTTCGTTCACGAGAAGAAATCTCAGCACCAGCGAGGCTTGCCAAGCACAGACCTGACACCACCATTGAAAGAGATTGGTCAATTTCCATTTAGAAACACACATTCACAGAAACGAGAAAAAGAGGCAGAGGAAGGCAATTGTTGCTGCTCCTGAAGGAGTGGATGGACCATAACCAAAACTCTTCGACTGGAATTAGGATGACAAGTTATGATCAGCTTATTTTGGGACTCAGGTCTAGCCTTTTTGCTGGAAGTGCCCACAACGTCACCACAACAACAGTCTCTACAAATTAATCTTAAACACATCAAAAATGTATGACATGCACAAACAGACTCAACACCACCTGTCATGGGGTCCTCTCATAAACCTATCCCAAACAAATGAATGCATAGTCAGGGAAGGTTCCGAGAGTGTAAGTTATTACGCCAGCCTCCCAAAGTGCACAAAGGACTATTTATAAAAAGAATAAACAGGAAAATTAAGGAAGAAACAAAAATGGTCTATTTACAAAGTTGAATTGACTGAACCAGACTACAAGTAACCCTCACTGTAACCATGTAATAATCTGGCAGGTATACCCCATTTATACCCCATTGCGCCTCCCACTAGGCATCATATTTATCCATCAAGGTGTCTTTCCCCACGAATCAGTATGTTTCCAGCCATATTTCCTATAATAATTATATATATTTTTGGACTATTTACAGGTAACTTACAGAGTCTAGTTATAAGTGAAAAAAACCCAAACAAAAATAATGCTGTTCAGCAATAACAAAGAGCGAAGTGCGTGGAATCCGAATGCTGGTGTGTCTGCATGCATCCATGTCTGCTGTTTGCAGTCAGTGACGGCGTAGCTCCGTCACACCACCAACCAGCAGATGTGACGTCACCTTTTAAATGACAACAAAACCCAGAACACTGAGACCAGACTAGTGATGGACCGATCCGATATACAGTATCGGTATCGGTCCGATACTGACCTAAATTACTGGATTGGATATCGGGGAGAAATAAAAAATGTAACCCGATCCATTAAATATCACAAAAGCACCTCACAAAACTTGTGACATGGCGTGACCCAGGTAGTGACCTTTGCATGTCGGAGCAGTATGCATCACGTGATAGAGCGGCTGTGGCGGTCTGGAGTTACTTCACACTGAAAGTATTTGGAGCCTCGCTTTGTGCTGCCAAACCGGCATTTCATCTCTGAGCAAGCTATCCCAGAGAAGTAAAGCAAGTGTGTAAGTTCATCTCTGAATGTTTGTACAGCATTCCCACGTTAAGCTTAACAACTGATATATGGAGCTCGGACGCCTGTTTTTTGTCATTGCTAAGTCTGACCGTACAATGGATAGACTCAAGTTTTACTTTGAAAAAAACAAAAACAAAAAAACAGTGTTGCAGGCTAAACAGTTTCGTGGTTCGAAAAAAAACCCCAACCCTATGAAAAACACTTTTTTTCATACTTGTGTTAAGTTTTGTATAGAAATTACACAAAATTCAGTCTCAGGTTAAATGTGATAGAAACAGCTTACACTGACATCCATCTCGATAAAAGATGAGTGTCATGAGAAGCCGTGTTTGCATTTATTTGCACTGCTTTTCACTCTGGATGTCTATTTATGTTAAGCTTTAAGTATAAAAGGGTCCATTCTACAACTTGTTTTTTTTTTTTAAGTTGTTGAATATAAACATTATTTTGTGCTGATATTGCACTTTTTCAGAACCAAAGAGTTTTTGAAATCTGCAAAAAACTGCATTTTAAATTACTTTTTGAATATTACTTTAAATACTTGGATTTAAAGTTCTGCTAGAAGTTTAAATAAAAAGATCAGTATTGCTGAACAGTGAAATATTTTGGTGGCAGTGTATTTTTTGCATACAAGTATAATAGAATAGCTTTAGTGTTTTGTTTTGTGTTTTTTTTTTAATTTGAGTATTAACTTATACAAAATTCAGTAAGACATTTAAAAAAAACCAAACAGTTTTATTGATTATAAAATGGACTATATTGGATTCATATCGGTATCGGCAGATATCCAAATTTATGATATCGTATCGGACATAAAAAAGTGGTATCGTGCCATCTCTAGACCAGACACAGTTCAAACATTTCCAATTATCATCTCAAGAACTCCTTTACAGATGACTGCACCACCCCTCCAACATTATTGATAAATTAGCAGATGACACCACCATAGCATTACTCAGTGAGAGACAACAGGGAGAAGGTTTAACAGCTGGTTGAGTAGTGCTCCCAAAACAACCTGGACTTTAAAAAAAAAATTACAAAAACAAAAGAGATGATAAATGACTTCAGAAAATGAAGGCAGACTCTGCCATTTGTGTAAACAGAGAGAAAGCAGAGAGGGTGGAGTGTTCGTTGGAGTATACACCTCAGCATCTTACAGACATCTCCCATCAGATGACAAAGGCCCAGCAGAGACTCTGATTCCTGAGAACCATCAAGAGCCTCCAGACATACTGCTGCACCGTCTGGTACAGCAGACCAGAGGGACCTGCTGGGGGTGGTGAAAGCAGCTGAGCGTGTCATCAGAACCACACTGCCACCCGTGACAGACTCTGGCCGACTGTACCAGAAAAATCTGCTGTATTATGAGGGATGCGGCCCACACTGATCTATTTGCTCCCTCTCCTCTGAAGAAAGATTCAGGACAATAAAACAGAACACAGCTTTTATCCAAGTTTGTTTCCTACAAAATCCAGAATAATAACTGTTATGAAAGCATCTCTTTATTATGCACACCAAACAGTTTAACAAGACAATAAACTTTACACCATCAAATATAACTAATGATTTAACGTTTGCAGGATTGACAACACAAATTTAAAGTCAATAAGAAAACAGCTTACAGAGAACATGCGGATCATTAAAAACTAATGTAGACTTCCAAGGTAACAAAAAACCCACTAAAGCTAAATTAAGAGCCAGCACTATAGGATTAAAACCATTTTAATTAACTAATAAATAAATAAATAAATAAATAAAAACAAATGATGTGTGTGTCTTATTCACCAACATAAATATCAGATGACTTCAGGTTAGTTTATTTGTACCTGTAGGTGCATTTGGTTTGGTATTACAGAAGTACAGCCCAGTTCAACTTTAAATGTAAAGTGAGTTAAATAAAATTAATAATATAAAACTAACACGACAACTTGGTGGATTACTGTAGTGGCATAAACTCATATTAATGGTCATCTAATTCATAACCACAGAATGGGTCATCTGTGAGAAATTATTTAATTCACAGGTGTTTTTTTAACGCCACTGTGAAGGAGTTCGTGATTTTTCACCTGCTGTGGGGAAGCCTCTCCCACGTTCTTTGCAGTAGTTCAGTTTCTGTCCAGTGTGTCTACGTTGATGCATTTTTAGGCTCCTTTGCCAGTTGAAAGTTTTTCCACAAAGGTTACAACTAAACACTTTCCCACCACCACAGCGACGACAGGGTTGAGAACTGGATCCATCTGTGTCGCTCTGCTTCTAAACAAAGACAGCGCAAGTCAGGGAATTTCTTCAACATTTTTATCCTGTATTTTCAATTTTCAACATTTTCAACCATTGATCAGTGATCATTGAGTAATCATCTTTGATCAATGGTCATGATAATTTGCATTGCTAGTTTCAGTCATTGTTTAAATGTACTGTTCATAAAGTTGGGGAAACCTGCAGTCGACTGAGACTGAAGAAGTCACTTGGATGAGTGACAAAACGTTTCTCCCACTGAAAACGCAACGTCCAGATGAACAGAATCAATTTTTGGGGATTGTTATATCAAATTTACATTAGCAAGTGATTAGCAGTTGATCTGTATCCAATTTGACTTCAATTTTCTGTACATTAAGTTTTTACGACCCCTTGGCTTTTAAAGTGAAAGATAATTTAGATAATGTTTCAAAATCACTGTAACTGTAGTTCCTCTACGCTGCTCGAGGCTAACAGGTGGTTTTACTTGGCGACAGAAGAATTTGTGCCTCCAAGTTTAAAACAATTTAAAAGATTAATCTGAAATATAAAGGTCCATTTTCTAATGCTGCTGTTGAAACATTAATGCAAATGAGCAATACATATGACAAAAAGTGGGATCACAAGCAAAAATTAGAATGGGTAACCTGTTAAGGACCGACATTAAAAAATAAAAATGGATACCTCACAGTAACTGCACTTGTAGAGTCTCTTTCTGGTGTGGATCTGCCGGTGTTCTTTCAGAGAAACTGGATCTTTAAAAGTCTTCTCACACAGGTCACATTCATAAGGTCTCTCCTCAGTGTGGGTAAACGTGGCATTTTATGTGAGAGTCTGTTGCAAACTGTTTGCTACGCTGATCACAGCAGTCATGCCCGGTGTGAACACGTAGGTGTATTTTTTGGCTCAGAAGCCAGGGGAAAGTTTGTCCACAGAAGTCACAGCTGTACGGTTTAACTCCAGAGGGGATAACTTGATGACTCCGCAAGTTGCAAATGCGAGCAAAAGCTCTACCACACCGACCACAGGTGTAAGGTTTAACTCCGCTGTGGACGAGTTGGCGTCTTTTTAAGGTTCCAGAGTCGGTAAAAGACTTTCCACACAAGTCACTGATGAATCATCCACTGTGAATGAGTTGGTGTGTTTTCAAATGTCCAGGCTGGGTAAAAGTCTTTCTGCACAACTCACAGCTGAACGGTCTCTCGCCACTGTGGGCGAGTTCGTGTCTTTTCAAGTGTTCTGGCCAGGTAAAAGTCTTCCCACACTCATCACGGCTGTGTTTTTTCTCCTTCTCTCTTCTGTGAGGGTTGTCGGCCTCCTGAGAGCGCCGACTTCTCGGTCCATGTAGTCCTGCAGTGACAGAGATGCAAACAGAGGCAGTGAAATGCAGTCGTGGAACAAACTGAACCTTCAAACTCTCATTAGTTAAAACAAGGCAGTCACTAAACACCTTACAGTTCTATTACCACCACTTACATATAATAGTAGCACATTACATCCAACCTGGTGCAAGAAAAAAAACCCAAAATTAAATATGTATTTTTGCATAAACTATTTAAAAAAAAAAAACTTAACCACTAGAATATACAAAAATCTTGCCCATTATGTCCAAATATTAATCTTAGCATTGTATCACATTCAGAACAGTAGTAAATGTGAGCTTAGATTTCAGTATTTTCTATTTTAGTTTGAACGTGTTCATATGGTAACATCTGTTGGTACAGATTATAAAGCATTACAGTAGTAAAGCTTAGAAAAGCCAAATACTTTGATACATTTTTCAGTGTCACTCTGAAACAGGATGGGACAACACTGCAAATGGATGACAGCCATCCTGGAAACCCTTCATTCAAAGGGTGGCAGAAGCACACATAGACAAATATTTTCTAACAGATAACAAAATAAATATCAAATGTCTCTTCACTGAGTTTCTTATTACAGTGACAGACAAACTCAAGGTCTGCCACAAGCTTTAGGGTCAACAACTACAGAACAACAACTAATGTCACAAACCGCAGTTCAAGACAGTGGAGTCGGGAGTCTGTTGAACCAAAGATGGAGACAATCTGGTCCAGCATTACCAAACCAGTGAGAACTGGAATCAAACTGTTTCATTCCTGACATCTAATGGAGGGAGAGTGTAAATCTAATATGAAAATATATGAAATGTGCACTGATGACAGTAGTTACAATGGCATTATAAATCAAATGTTGTTCACTGGAAATCATTTATGGTATGATAAATTGTGAGTTTAATAAGAATCTTGATCATTAACATTTTTGTTTCAGTGTCGTGTTAAAATCTGATCTGTTTATATTGACTTCTGTTAACTCCAGTGCTAATTGGGACCACAATAAAACAAAACAGCAGCCGGTGAAGTGCACACAGTTTCAATAATAGTGTAACAATGACATTTTTTACCTTTTATGTTAAATTCATGTTTTCTTCTGTAGTGGCCTAGCTCAGACCAAATGGCTGAAAATGTTCCTCTGCAGCGCCATCAGACGCTCCTGCTCCTGATAAGAGACACAAAATAAATCATTATTAGGCTACCAGACAGCACTGAAGAGTCAGAGTGTGTCACATGTTCATCAGACAACACAAAGCACAAATTTCAGCTCTCTGATTGGTTGTAGAAATCTTGTAGAAATCTCAGGGGTTGTACTGCAAAGTGAGGTAACACTCTTATTAAGTTTGACTTCTGGAGTAACTTTGTGACATCAGCTCCAATTTCCTAAGCAGCCCTTTACACTGACATTCATATTTCAGAGTTTGGAGGGAATGACCTGGTTCTAGCCTGCTATGTTAGGGAGGGCATCTAGAAAGAGTGGGTGGGAAGACAGAACGTGGAATGAAAAAAAAAAAAAGAAAAAACCAGAAGGAAAGTTAAAATCCACTGAAACTAAATATCTTGAGGTAATGTGTCAGTCTTCAGTTAATAATTATATAAAATCATTGCTTCACAGAAACAACCAAAGTGTTTAGGAGCTGAATTTCATGTCATTCGGCTGCTCACTCAACACATAAAGGTCCACAGCAATGTTATGAAGTATTACCATTTGCTCGGTCTGTAAAGCTGGACCAGAAAAGTTTAACAGTCTAACTTTTTGAAGAAACCCTGTTCTGTTGCTGCAGTTGGACTCACAGAACAACAGTCAACTGAAAATGAACTTGAAAACTATTTCCAAGCTCCTTGTGTGGACAGTGAAACTAGTCCCCAGTTTTAAACCCCCAATTCTACACAAGCCTACTGGTGTCTTTCTTAACACTATGTATCCCTACTAGCAATCAGTTCTAGGAAAGGGCTTTTAGTACAAGAGGCAAAATTTAAAACCGCAACTATCACAGGCAAGTCTTCATAGCCTGAAATATGTAGTGTGTAAAAGTAAAGTGTCCTTCAGTTATGGAACAAGAATTTATGTATTTATGTAAAATGTTACTTTAGATACTTTTTTTTCAGATTTTTAACAGATGGAGAATAATAGCAAATCTCTGTTTCTGCCAGAAATGCAGACTTGACTTACATTGCTTTTTTATTGTAACTTATTTACACTGTTACATTTCCTTGGTAATGGTACTATGGGTGCAACTGTTCTTAAAACTTGAAAAAATAAACAAACAAACAACAACTTTCTGATTCTTAAGGAAAACATTTTTTATGTCTTTTTTTTTTTAAAATGTATTTTTACCTAAAGAGTAAATTTTTAAGGGCTACAGAAAAAGGTAGATACTTATCAAAGTCGACTTGGCTTGCATTGTTTTCTTTCCACTGTAACATTTTACACTGTTAATGTTCATGTTTGATTAGATAATTCTCTATCTGATATTTTTTATCACTTTGTCAGCGCTAAAGGTATGGTATCTATTGATTTATAGATCAAATACAAATCAGTAGCAACTTTATTAAAGTCTAAACATCAAATAGATATGTTATAGAAGTTTCTCTAAATAACATTACACAGTAAATACCAAGAGGAGGAGCAGGGTGTTTTCTTTAGTACAAGAGAACTTCTCTCATTCTGGGAGGCTGAGTCTCACTAACTGAATGTAAACTTATCTAAATACAATTCCTATTTTTCAGTCAATCAGACTGAAGGAAAAACAGAAGCAGAGCATGTAGGAGCCTGAAGGTGGCGCTAAAATCCAAAAAGGGACATCAGAGGAACTCTTAACAAACTAGCCATCTCCAAATGAAATGTATTCAACAAATTAAACCAGAAAACAGAAGAAGAAATTACAGAATATTTGGTGTTTCCAAGAGGTACCAATACACAGAATGGCAGCCCACATGACTGATCGCAGAAATCTGTGTGTCTGTGCTCACACAGGTTGCAGGAACTTTGCCTGCAGCTTCCCGTTGACCAGTTTCTTCAATGTGTTTAAATGTTTCTGCTTTTATTTAATGAGTCAATTATCAGTTGACCCACTCGGCAGACATTTAAATGCATTTTTCTATCATTGTGGTCCTTTCAGCACCAAAAATAAATCATAAATCATCAGAAACTTCACAGTAACACTGCTCGAACACAGTTTGTTGTGTGGTAACATCAGTGGATTCTTGACAGCTGAGTTTAATAGTTCCAAATATGAATTATTTTAATATCTGAGGTCAGGAAATGTTAAGCCACACCACAGATTTGCATGTTCAGATGTTAGTAAATTGATGCATGTTTCACATCAACAGGAAAACAGGAAACAGGATGCAGTCTCAACTATGGAGATTCTGCATGCCTGCACTTCTCCTACATGCAGGATTTAAGGGATAAAGCATAATAGAGGGTAATAGTTGAAAGAAAGCTGCATCTTAGTATATTCTTAGTAGATAACAAACTAATCGTCTACAGGTACTTTCTACATGTTGACAATACACCCTACAACTTTAAGAATCATAGCTTCTAAGTTATGACAAAGGCTTTTTGTCAGCTTTTATCCAATGAATCAGTCATCATGTGAACCAAATTTGAATGGAATCCCATTTGTAAGAATTTATTCAAAACTTTTTTACTTATTGTGTTTCAGAAAAAATGGCACACACCTTGGCGAAGGTAATTAAAGAGATTAAATTATGTTTTGGATGTTTGTTGTTTAATGATTCCAAACAGGAAATCACAAAAGATCTCAAGACATGACCCATCAGACTTGTCACTCGTCAAGTCAGTCACACTTCTGTGAAATCAAACTGTCCACTTAGGAAGCAACACTGATTGACAATCAGTTTCACATGCTGTTGTGCAAATGGAATAGACAACAGGTGGAAATTATAGGCAATTAGCAAGACATCCCCAATAAATCCTCCCCTGTTCTTGCTGTGTTAGCTGATTAATTTGGAAGGATGTTGACTTGCATCCTTCCACTGAATGCCCAGGGGATGCTGCTTTCCTGTTGGGTGATCATCAACAACTCAGGACACAGCGATAAGTGCATCTTCGGCTCTGGTTTGCTTTATCCTCTCCAACCTTTTCTCCTCCAAAGGATCAGAATAAAATCAGTAGTAGCTCAGAGTAGGTTAGTTAAGTAGAATTAAAGTGATTTGATTGTTAGATTTTTATTTTGCGTTGGGCCTGCTAAAGTGCATCAATAAAATTATGGACATTCAGTTGTGAAATCTTAAAGAGAATTTTTTTTTCTCCATCTGCTACAGTGTGATTTTCTTTCTTATGCATGTGAGTGGTCCTCCCCCTTTTTTTTGGTTTTTTTGTTGTTGAAGGATGCAGTGTACACCGCGCTGATACTATGTTATTGGGGTAATAGCTCTTTGGCAATTCAGTTGCTGCAAAAAATCCATTCAAACGTCATCTTTGGCATTTCCATTATACTTAAACTGATGACTTCTGACAGGAAGGTGAGACTTTTGTGTGGTCTTCAGACGGCAAGTCTGTGAAGCAACAGTGAGATTTAAAAAAATTTTTTAAATATATTTTTAGATAAAAATCCAGAGTCCTTATTAGTTCAAGAAAATAAAACAAACGTGGACAGATCAAAACAGCCAAGTCTCAAAAATGCAGATAAGAACAAAGCCAAACAGACACAGTCAAAGGAGGTGTCAATGAGCTGCTATATGTGCAAGGGAACTACTGAGAGAATGAGAAACAGATTAGTATGTGAGTGGAGGCACAGATCGGGTGAATCTAGAGGGAGGCAGGTGGGAGTGGCCGCAGCTGAAGTGACATTGTGCATGATGGGAACATAAAAAGCAGGCTAACTGAATAAGAGAAGCAAAAGCATCACAGGTCTGTTTGCTTTGACATTACAACATCTAAACAGAAGTGTTTCACTCACTCTGTTTCTGCTGAACTCACACTTTCTTTTTACTTTTTCTCTTCTGTAGCAGTCTGATCATTAGGTAAGAAAACAGTCATACAGTTTACTAATTTTGTGCATTGTAATGAAAAAAGGCTTCATTTAATGTGTTTGTTTTGTAAGTGCTTTACAAAATGAGGCATGTTTCTTGGTTTTTTTCCCCCCCATATTTCCAGGTGATGAGTTTTGTGACAGTCCAGTCTGTGAACATCATGACAGACATCATGTTACTGAGTCTCCTCTTTATTCCAAGTGAGCAGTCTCATTTCAGTCATTTACAGTCTGACAGATCAGTGCAGATAGAGATACTTTATGAAGTCACACAGTTTATACTGAAGAATAAGCGCTAAAGAGAACCCATGACTTAGAATAGAATAGAATAGAATAGAATAATCCTTTAATTGTCCCACAAGGGGAAATTTGTTTGTAGCAGCAGCCAGAGACACAACAAACAAACAAACAAACAAACAAACAAACAAACAAACAAACAAACAAACAGGACACAGAAAAGAAACATACTTAATTTTTACATATTTACATCAAGAAAGACAATGGTCACCAAAGAAAGACAATGGTTACCAATTTTAGCACTGTACAGTTTTAAATTAAATAAATTAAATACGGATAAGAGGCAATACCCAGGTTGTAGTGTGAAGATAGAATAGTGCAGTTACAGCACTGATGTAAACCTCTATGTTTGTTGGGAGCAGTTTTGATTGTACAGTCTGACAGCTGCAGGGAGGAAGGACCTGCGGAAACGCTCCTTCATGCATCTAGGATGCAGCAGTCTGTCACTGAAGGAGCTCTGCAGTTCAGCAACATTTACATGCATGGGGTGGGAGACTCTGTCCATCAGAGAAGTTATTTTGGCCAGAGTCCTTCTGTCTCCCACCACCTGCACTGGGTCCAGGGTGCATCCCAGAACAGAGCTGGCCTTCCTGATGAGTTTATCCAACCTCTTCCTCTCAGCTGCCGATAAACTGCTGCTCCAACATACAACACTGTAAAAAATGACAGATGCCACCACAGAGTCATAGAAGGTCTTTAAAAGCGCTCCCCGTACTCCAAATGACCTCAGCCGCCTCAGCAGGTAGAGTCTGCTCTGACCCTTCCTGTAAAGAGCATCGGTGTTGTGGCTCCAGTCCAGTTTATTATTCAGGTGAACACCCAGGTACCTATAAGAGTCCACTATCTCAATGTCCACTCCCTGGATGTTCACCGGTGTCAGTGTCGTGGGTCTGCATCTCCGGAAGTCCACCACCAACTCCTTGGTTTTCCCGGCGTTGATCAGCAGGTGGTTTTGCTGGCACCAGTCCACAAAGTCCAGAGTCCTCTGTCTGTACTCTGAGTCGTCTTCACCTGTGATGAGGCCGACTATGGCAGAGTCGTCAGAGAACTTCTGTAGGTGGCAGTGTGGGGAGTTGATGGAGAAGTCTGCAGTGTAGAGGGTGAAGAGGAACGGTGCCAGCACAGTTCCCTGTGGGGCCCCCGTACTGCAGACCAGTGTATCAGAGACACAGCCCTGTGTCCTCACATACTGTGGGCGTTCTGTGAGGTAGTCCAGTATCCACTGGGACATGTGGTGATCCACACCCGATAGCTCCAGCTTGTCCCTCAGAAGTTGTGGCTGGATGGTGTTGAAAGCACTGGAGAAATCAAAGAACATGATCCTCACAGTGCTTCCAGACTTCTCCAGGTGAGTCAGAGCTCGGTGCAGGAGGTAGATGATGGCGTCCTCCACCCCGATGCCAGGCTGGTAAGCAAACTGCAGCGGATCCAGTGAAGACCTCACCAGGGGGCGCAGATGGTTTAGAACCAACCTCTCGAGGGTCTTCATCAGATAAGGGTCTTCATCAAATC
>VVHJ01061008.1:0-20163 GCA_015107715.1 Tylochromis polylepis | reverse complement strand
AGAGAGGTTTATGATCTAGTATTATACAGTGGCTTGCAAAAGTATTCGGCCCCCTTGAACTTTTCCACATTTTGTCACATTACAGCCACAAACATGAATCAATTTTATTGGAATTCCATGTGAAAGACCAATACAAAGTGGTGTACACTTGAGAAGTGGAACGAAAATCATACATGATTCCAAACATTTTTTACAAATAAATGACTGCAAAGTGGGGTGTGCATAATTATTCAGCCCCCTGAGTCAATACTTTGTAGAACCACCTTTTGCTGCAATTACAGCTGCCAGTCTTTTAGGGTATGTCTCTACCAGCTTTGCACATCTAGAGACTGAAATTCTCGCCCATTCTTCTTTGCAAAACAGCTCCAGCTCAGTCAGATTAGATGGACAGCGTTTGTGAACAGCAGTTTTCAGATCTTGTCAGCCGAATACTTTTGCAAGCCACTGTATTAGGGGCCACCGCACTGCTTCTATGTCACTCTACCCATCTTCCTCATTCACACTAGCCCTTTGCTTGGCCTCCTTCACAACATCAGCAAATCTTCTCTGTGGTCTTCTTCTTTTCCACCTGCCTGGCAGCCCAATATTCAACATTCTTTGTCCAGTATATCCACTATCCCTCAGATACGTGTCCAAACCATCTCAGCCTTGCCTCTCTGTCTTTGTCTCTGTCAACCTGAGCTGTTCCTCTGATATACTGATATACTCTGATATACTTATTTCTAATCTTGTTCATCCTGGTTACTCACAATGAAAATCTCTGACCTGCTCCCTACTCTCACAACAGATCACAATTTAGTCTGCAAACATCGTAGTCCATGGAGACTCCTGCCAGACCTCAACCTGTCCATCACCACTGAAAACAAGAAGGGGCACACAGCTGATCCCGGATTTAATACCACAGCCACCTTGAACCCATCTGAACCCATACATGTCCTGCACCACCCTCACATACTTCTCTGCAAATCCCGACTTCCTCACACGGATCCGCAGTTCCTCTCAGCACCCTATCATACACTTTCTCTAAATCTACAAAGACACAGCCAACCCCTCAAGAAAACTCAAGAAACAAGTTAAATAAGTGAAAACAGGTGGAGGAAGGTCACACAAAAATACATAAATAAAAATAGGTTTACTTACCAGCACCCATGATAAGACCTGGAGCAGAGTCTTTGGTGTGAACAGTCCCAGACACATAGGGGTTGTCTGCCCAGCGCAGGTGGAGGTGGAGGTGACAGTCCGGCTGCAGAAGAGACACACGTAGAAAGAATTTAGGAAGCACTCATGGCATAGATACAGATCCACTCACAAAAGAATGTTTAAATGTATCTGTAGTAATAGATCTCAACAAAACCATATGGCCCAGAGTACTTATATTAAAATAGTGGGTCTACTGAACACTGAGCACTCACTCAGCAATATTTAATGAGTCTTACAACATAGATACCTGATTATCCCACTGCAAACTCAGCTCAGTTCAAGGATTTTAGTTCTGTTAATCAAACTGTATTTGTGACAGACATTTAATGGAAGCTAATTCATTTCAAATATGAGAATCAGAGTGGCGATTCACCAGTGCAAATGTTAGGCATTCTCTGAATTATGAATACTTGTTGCTTCAAACCCTAATGCCAAAGGTATTGCCTGTAGTTTCTATTAAAATCTATCAATTTACACAAAAGATTGTCATGAACTGTTTCTGATAATATATCAAAAACTAGTATTTGCAAACAGCTGGAAAGCAAGTTTGATCTATAGTAAGAGCCTGAAGACTTGTTGTTTGTTTGTTTTTTTTGTTGCATCACAGCACTACTTACAAAGATGCATCTCTGTTTTATGAATTACAAACAGTATATTGCATCGCTTTGGCTCATTCCAAAATAGATTTTTCAGTATGCTTTCTCATAGACTCCAAAGCAGTGTAGATAAATTGTTGGTTAGGTAGCACATGACAAATATTCTTCAGCAGTATAAGTTAAGTGGAGAAGAACACAGAAGATAAAATGGTTTTTTTTGTATGTAATGTGATGCAATGTAATGTTGGGTATTTTTTCAAGTCAGCATTATATACTGCAAAATTCAGACATACTGATGTCTGAATTAGAAGTATCTTAGACTGCTAAGATACTTCTAATCTTTGAGCCCCATTAATTGTAGCAATTTGACTGACATTTCTGTTTTGTACATGACATCAAGGACAGATGAAGAAAACCAATCTCATTTTGGCCCAATTTCTATAATTTGACTAGAATTCTTAAACACTGCAAATCCATTTGCTCACTCTGAAAAACTGTTTAAAAAATGTTAGTGTGTGTGACTTTACCTGTACCGACTGTACCTACAGCCTCATATAGCCTGCAGAAAAAACAATGTCATGCACACCCATGTTGCACAAAAACAATATCTTCATTAACACATAGAGGGATCAGGACCTGATGACAAATATTTGGTGTTCTTCTACACATTGCATCAGTCAGCTGTTACACTCACATTTCATGTTTATATGATGGGATAGAATGTAACAATGCAGCTCTCTTCTCCAATCTACCTGAGTCTCAGTCCTCAGGACCTCACACAGTCCCCAACAATTTCTAGCAAAAGAGCTCACCTTTACAGAAAAACCCCAGATCATCTTCAGCTCCTTCTCATTTGTCTTAAATGCCATGCTGGTTTCAGAGAGAAGCCGGTGTAAAACCTGTACTTACACTGGTTTTGTTAGGAGATCACTATCTTTCTCAGTCTCACACTAATAATGTATTGTGGTCAACAGTATCGAACGCTGCATTGAGGTCTATCAAGACAAGCATAGATTGAGTCCACTGTCAGAGGTCAATCAGGTGATCATTTGTAACCTTCACTAATACTGTTTCTGAATTGTTAACACTAACTGAAACTCTTCAGATAAACCATTCCTCTGCAGATGATCAGCTAGCTGTTTTACAACTACTCTTTCAAGAATTTCTGAAATAAAAAGAAGGCTGGCGATTGGCCTATAATTAACTGAAACAGCTGGGTCAAGTGCTTGGCTTTTTAAGTAATGGTTTAATTATTGCTACCTTAAAGGCCTGTGGCATGTAGCATGTTATTAGAGATACACTGATCATATTTGAGATCGATGCATTAATTAATGGTAGGACTTCTTTGAGGAGTCTTATGGGAATGGGGTTTAAGAATGGGGATGAATTAATCTTTTATATCCTATGTAAATTTGCCAGTGTCTGGCTATATGTGCTTTGTGTGAAATTGCTCAATGAAAATATACTCATTTTTTAGCATCTGTGCATTTCTTTGTGGTGCTTTGTGGTACACGCAAACTACAACACACCACATTCAGAAATGATAAACCTCTCGTGTGTATAGAGGTCATTTCTCTTAACTAGTCTCTGTCAGATACAGCTGACAGCACGTGCCTGTTACACTGACACATTAGATAGCACGTCTGCTATCTGGCTTTGTCTATCTCTGTGACTTGTGATGTCAGCTTTTGAAATAAAGCCGCCTCTCTGACTGATAGATGTAATAACTGGAATCCAGGCAAGGTAATTCTGCTGAGGTATGGAAGAGGCTAAAGGGAAGAGAGGTCAATATCAGAGCGACCAACCACATGTGTGTATGGCTCAGAGATGGTAATTGAGTCTCGAACTGATATCTGTGTCCTACCTCCAAATGTGTCAGCTGACTGAAGCGATGGTTCAAATAAAAGAACAGACTCACACCCCTCTCCCTGCGAGGTATGATGTATGGATATCAGACTGCGGGTGACTCATTGCTCTTTGCTGACTAGCCTACCCCTGCAGCAGTAACTTTGACAAGATGGATGGCAAAGCTAGGCAGGCATCTCAAACACATCCTTCAGCGTACAACACTCATCCTTCCTTCTCTTACTTTATGTTTACACTCTGAACAACCTAGTCAACAGGTCTGAACAGTCTGATTGATTGCTGCTTGTGCAAGATTGCAAATGCATTTCAGTTTATAGATACAAAGTCTAAGCCAAGTGTCTAGTACTATGTACAATATATATAACTATGTGCAGTACTAACATACTCAGTAAAAATCTGTACTGAGTACAGAGTGAATCAGTCCTAAGGTTTGGCTAGTTTTTTTAGAAGGGTGCTTACCGCTTTGCAACTGACGGGTTTGCCATTCATGTCAGTGGTAGGTGGGGCTAAGGGTTCCCAGTCACGTCCTTTGTTGTAAGTTATTACAGTTGTCACTCTTCCATCAATTTTCTGGTTCGCCAAGAAGACTCCTTTGATTCCACGTACCTGACAGAACGAGATAGATTTTTCATAGTGTAGGTTAATTTTGCAAAAAGTTATTTCTGTTGCCCTTTTAAAGAAATCTTTAAACATGATGCAAGTCATTTTGAATAAAAAGTAGTATATATGTAACTACTGCTTATTCTTTTTCTTCTGTCGGCTGCTCCCTCTAGGGGTTACGACAGCAGATCATCTCATTCTATTCCTAGAATCCTCCTCTGTCACACCAACCCTCTGTCTATCCTCCTTATCTATGATCTTTCTCTTTAACTCTTGCCCAGAAGCACCAAATTCAAAATGTTTTGTTCAGTATATACACTATCACTCTGAACCATCTCCAAACCATCTCAGCCTTGCCTTTGTAACTGCCTCGAAACTGCTGACCCTGAACTGTCCCTCTGATATACTCATTTCTAATCCTGTCCCTCCAGGTCACTCCGAATGACAGTCTTAATATATTCTACCACCTCTAGCACTGCCTCCTGTCTTTTTATTAATGTCACCATCTCCAAAGCATACATCATACTTGGTCTCAGTACCCTCTTATAAATTGTTCCTTTCATTGTCTTGATGCATGCTCAATCATCCAGATAAGGAAATCCCCCAAAATTGATTCTGGATGATCATGTTTACTTTAAGTCAACGCATATAGATCAGTATTTAAGGTTTGACTGTCATCATCTGCTGGAGCACAAACTGGGTGTCATCAGGACTCAATACAGAGCGAACACCATCCCCACAGATACAGCAACCAGGGAAGCAGTAGTCACTTGGATGAGTGACGAAATGTTTTTCCCACTGAAAACGTTTCATCCAGATGAACAGAATCAACTTTCTGGGCTTTCCTTTCATTCTTGCTACCGCCCTTCTGTCACAAAACTCCTTTGATTCCACGTATGTTTATGTTAACTGCTAAAACAAAAGGTGACAATTCAATCAGCTGACTGACAGCAGCTTAACTTTGGCTAAAACTAAACTAGAGGTCACGTAAAACAAATTAGGCTGTATTAGCCAAACCCTTGTTTATAGTTCAGTAAGCAAGGGAATGTTCTCTTCCAGTTGATTCACTCAGTACAACACATATAGTATGGGATATCTCACAGGATCTGTTTGGTGAAGTGGAAGTAGATCTTTTTGCTTCACTCACTGCCCCCTGTTCTTCTCCATAACCAACTATTATGCACCTCTGGGGATGGATGAACTAGCACATGTTCCTTGACATGTTCCCGTATCCATTCCCCCCAAAAGAAATGATACCACTAATTCAAGAAAGAGTGTCTCAGCAGTGCCTCTCTCTGATTCTAGTGGCCCCTTGGTGGCCAGCAAAGTTGTGGTATGCAGAGATAATCAGTGTGATGGCAGTGAGGCCATCCTCTCTGCAGGGACCTCCTCTCTCAGATGGGAGGGGAGGTGATTCATCCATGCTCAGAACTGTGGCAGCTGCATACTTACTTGTTGAGAGGTCAAATTTGATAATCAGGTCTTCCCCCAAATTTGGTGGCAACAATTCAGAGTGCTGGAGCTTCATACACTAGAAGCTTGTATGCATACAAACAGCAGAACTTTGAGCAATGGAGCCAGGACCGACGCATTCTCCCATTCCAGTGCTCTACTGTGGATGTTTTGAAATTCCTGCAGGGGCTGCTGGATAAAGGTCTTACCTTTTCTATCATTAAATTTTATTTGGCATCTATATTTGCTAGTCATATTTGCTTTAATGGGGGTCACGCCAGGTACACACAATGGCTTACCGGCTGAAACATGTAGTTAGGTCCAGGGTTCCTTCAGGGACTTGACTTTGGTGCTGGAGACCCATAATGGCTCTCCACGCACTGATTGAATCTTTAAGTCTGTATTTATGAAGTTCCTTTCATATAAGACTGCATTGCTTCATGCTTTGCCTTCTTGCACACAGTTTTCTGTTGGCCTCAGAGTTATACTATGCACGAATATAGCATATATACCTAAGGTTATTCCTGTGGCTTGTAGCTCTATGAAATTTGAGCTTCTGAGTTTTTGCCTCCCTCCTTTGGCATCTGAGGAGCAGAGGAGGCTGCAATGTCTATCTGGTGTGAGTACTGCATATATACATTGGCCGCACTCAGAATGTGTGTTTATGTGACCAGTTGATTGCCTGCTTTGCTAATCCAGCCAGTGGTAGAGCTCTGTCTAAACAGAAGCTCTCCCACTGGATAATGGAGGCGCTCCCTGGCATAACGCTCCAAGGGTCTCTCTTTGCTTCGGGGTGTGAGAGCACATTTTATGTATTATTATTGTATTATTTTAGGTATTTATTCTGTTATGTTGCCCGGTCTTGTAATAGAAAACGCCTTGAGGCAACTGGTGATTTGGGGCTATATAAATAACACTGAATTAAATATGAGGCAATGAATGAGAAATGGCAACCTCAGGGGCTCTTTTTAAAGGGGTTTCTGTGGATGATATTTATCCTGCAGCTAGTTGGTCATCACCGTGCACTTGTTCGGTTCTATCACTTAGAAGTGGTCATCCCCTTGTTACCTTATTTTGTCCTTTCTGCCTGGTCTACAATGCACTAGGGTGTTGGTGGTCCCAGTTAGGTCTGGTGGCTGCTTTCCGGGGCATGTGTATGTGTCCTACACTATGTGTCGTACCAAGTGAAATGACTGAAAGGGAACGAAATGTGATGTCTATAACTTCTGTTCCCTCAAGGAGCGGAATGAGGTTCAGTATCAGGTTACTCCTCCGTGTAGCATAGCTCAGTGAAGAGCAGCCATAAAACTGAGGGATGACTGTAATGATAGGGTTGTGTAAGTGCGGGCAGAGCTGTGCATATGTCATCACATCATCTGCCTTAAAGGTGTGAATAGCCAGGGCATGCATACTGTGGGTGTGATAACCCACAATATATGTTTTACTTCATTGCTGTCCTTCAGGAAACAGAAACTATAGACATTAACACTTTGTTTTATTGCTTATATGTTAAACCTTTTTTTGTGCTGTTTTAGTTTTTAATATTACTGGTACTGGTTTCATCTTGTAATATACGTAAAGGAATCTAAAACAGCTTTAACTGGAATTTAACCTCACTTTGAATTTGAGAACCTGAGTCATAATATCAAATAGAATATGATGTTTAACCATCAGTAGGGTTTAAACCACTGGACTGTCAAAGTTTAATTCACAGAAATCAATATCTACTGCATAGTTTTTGTGGCTGTGATGTTGCTAGTTTTAGGTTCTGAAGATAAAACATTAAAGAGTGAAACAATAATGAAGGGTCATTTAGACCAAGCCAGGCAGCATGTCAGATATGTCTGCTTCTACAGACTTCCTCAGTTCTCAGTGGCACTGATGTTGACACAAGAGAAACAAATTGTTTAAATCAAAGTACATAAGCCTACCTGTATTCTCTTTGTACTTCTGGCTTCAAACCTCTTCCTGTCATTTTAGTCCTCCTGCTTCAATCTCCCTTTATTCATCCCACATATATTGTTCGCCTCTCTATCTATATCTACAGCCTGTGACGAAAGCGCAGCCCAGAGCGAGGGATGACACATGGGAAGGAGGAGATGATCCACTGCCTATTCTTTCCCCTCTAATGCTACCTCTCGCTTTCTTCCTCCTCCATTTGTGTCATGTCTTCTGTGCCCATTTATCTGGAGAAATTGGCAAAAGACTCAGGACAAACGTAAATGAACTGCATTGCTGCCTTAAACATACAGAGTGAATTGAAGACAAGGGCAAGTCAGATCCTACACCTGCACACAATCCAGAGCAGAAAACCTGTTTGACTGCAGAGAAAGAACCTGATGCTCTTCAAGCATCTAATCAGGATGCTTCCCAGATGTTGTAATGTGGAAGTTTTCCTGGCATGCTTAATTGGGAGAACAGGAAGGACTTAATCTTAAACTTGGGAATATGTGCTATTCAGTCTGAGTATGTCTCCTGATCCCCTTAAGATGGGTTAGAAGAGCTGTCAAGAAAAAAAGGACTGGGCTGGAAAACAGTTTGATTAAAAGATCCAAAGGGGTGCGTTAATGGGTGGGTTACAAGGACACAGTGTACCCCTTCTGTAATCAACATGAATTTTCTGGCATAAACATAGTTTTTATATTCCCTCCTTTTCCCTCCCTATTTCCCTCTTAAACCCACAGGTCTGCTTACAAAACTCTTTTATTTTAATATTGTTCTGTGGAAATATAAAAGCTTTTTAGCTTGACTTCTTTATAAGGACACATATAAAAACAGAAGATTTTGAAACGTACTAAGATTAAGAGTCAAGAAACTGGTGTTTAGTTTAGAAAGGAAACAACAGAGAGACTTTTGAAGTGAGAAACTAATTTGAACATTGGTTTCTCACAACAAAAAGTTAATGTGCTTCCTAACGTTCACATTACTTTTTTTCTACTTTAAACCTTGTGTAATGTTCAGGTCAAGTTTAAAATTTAAATGTCATAAAAATGCACAAAAATGAAAATATCTGAATTTTTTTTGTACTGTTTTACAGGTGCATGCACTGTTGTACACTTTTTAGGAATTCCTGGCTTGGGTCAGTGCTTGATACACTAAAAGTATTTCATGCAGATACTTTAGCATGGGATGTGCAACAATGCTAATATACTGTCATCTTAAAACCTATTATTATTGTGATTGGTATTATTATTATTATTATTATTATTATTATTATTATTATTATTATTATTATTATTATTATTATTCCTTTATAAATCACATTAAAGGATATGCTTAACAATATTCTCTGTTTTTCTTGTACTGGATGTGTATTAAAATACAGTCACTAACAATGTTGCCCAGGCTTTGGATGTTATTTCATTAGAGAAATAATAGCAATTTGACAACTAAATCATTTTTTACACTATTTGGAGTCTTTGTGCCTTAAAATCCCAACCTCATCTTACCTCCAGAATATCAATGAGAACATTCTCCTCTGGCTGCTTGGTGCTGCGAACATTTTCTAGGACGATGGAGTAGTAGATGCCTTCAGGATCTGACTGGTACAGGTTATATGTGTCCGACTGGTACCACTCCTGGAGGGCGAGGAAGACCTGGTTTTCATCTGTGCTCACTATCTGAACATCCTAGAGAATGAAACAGAAAAATTTGTGGTCTTGGGAGTGAAACAGCAGAGAAAAGAAGAGTAAAAGAATGAAACTGAATAAAGAGAATAAAGGGGATGAAATAACAGAGTAAGCTCACTAAGTTCAGAGAAAGAAAAGAGAAAATAAGGTAATAATGACATGAAAATGAAAAGCAAGTTTTGATGGAGAGAAGACAGTAAAAAGAACGTGAATGAAGAAAAGGAGAGCAAGAATAGATAAATCGGTAACAGCAGCAAGTGTAATTCATAGAACTTTGACAGTGATTTGCAGCAAGCCAGGGAACATAATCGGATAAATACAAACCTACAGAGTGAGAAAAAAAACTAAACAGAAAACAGGGGAGATAACGAATAAGGGTTCTACCCACTGAACACTGTGTTCAGCAGTGTAGAATACCGTTAGGTGTATTTGTCAAAGCTCTTGAGACTCTGATGAAAATGGTTTCATCACTCATGAAAGACTGTAATGAAGGATCAAAGAGCAACTCAGCACTTTCTCTCTATTAGTGATTACATTAACATAACATTTGGAGACGAAGCCAAGAAGGTGTGTCTATAATCACTGACACTCCCATCTTGTTTATGAAAAACACTCAAGCTCAATTACCCTTAGATTTATGGTGGTGGTTCCAAGTAATAGCAATATTGAAACCCATATGCTGATCTTCAGATTCATAAAGGTACTCTTTCTGAGTCACTCAGCAGCTTTCTGCAAATTGCCATGGTGCTGATTATGAACGGATGGTGTCTCAGGACCCATGGTGACACATTTGAAAGGACTGGGTACTTTTTAGCTTAATTTTTTACAGAATTAACATTGTAACCTCAGAACCACTGATCCTTTCCTGAAAGTAACCAAGCTGTTCAATATTTGGATCCAAGAGAACCGTGAGCAACAAAAGAGAACAGCTTAAACACATGTAAACACAAAGCTTCTAAACAGGACACATAGTGGTCTTGTTGCTATTCATGGGAATGTCACCACACCTACTGTACCACAGTGTGAGGTTGGTGCAATGGGTGGTGTATTAAGCGGCTTACAAAATACAGCAGTATTTGTCACTCTGGGAATGGGCACAGACAATGTTTGTATATAAAGAATCACACTTCTTTTATTTATTAAGGGAAGTAAGTAAGTAAAATGTATTTATATAGCGCTTTTCACTGATAAAAATCACAAAGCGCTTCACAATACTTTGGGCAACATACTGAACACTGAATCCGTGTATGAGTCCAAACAATAATGTAGACAGAACAATGGTGTCCCAAGCAAGGCAAGCAGTGCTTGTCTAGTGAAATCTAAAAATTGACATTAGTTCAAATGTAGCACAGTGAACACGATCTCTCTCCTTACATCTCAAACAGCATTTTGTCCTAAAGCCTCTCACTTGTTTGCATCTATCCTTCAAATTACTGCCAACTTGTGGCTGCAGTTGGCTATTGACAGTGCAAGCAGTTTTGACTCTGCTTTACTAAGGAGCCACCGGAATCTGTATTTGGCCAGTGTTTTGATGGGCATGTCCATGTCCCGTTAAGAATGGCTTGAACTTGTCAAGTTCACATGCTAGCAGCTTCTTCTGGCTGTTTGGGCATTGTGGATAAATCTCTGATTAGTTCCCCTCTTTGATGGAGAATTAATGGAAAACAGAGAAGATGCCTCTGCTTTCACTGTTCTGATATCAGTTACCAGAACAGAACTAGGACTAGCAATTAAGCAAGCACACAACAATTCCTCAGCATAACAGAAAGTTTTCCTTGTACTAACCATCTTGGTCAACATGTGTGATACAGAGGAGTTGGAATGTAGTGTGAAAAGCACATTAGCAAACCATCAGCTCCTGCTATTTCCTTCTTAATAAAACAGGCAAGCTGAACAGGTGCAGGCTCAGCCATCACTCTCAGATTATGACAAATCACTTAGTTGACCAAATAAGGTTTAACCAGATGTTTTGCAAATACAACAACTTCATTTTTCATTACTGTTTATAATTCCGTATTCACACTTATCCATGTCACACAATGCTTAAACCTTTTAATTCAGATGTGATTTTTTAAATTTTATAAATACATTAAATATGCTTTTTAAAATTAAGATCGAGGTCTTTTTCTGAGCTTATTAACTGCTGTTTATTTAGAGCTATCTGGTCCTCTCTGGACAGTCTTACAATAATATGATTTTATACAATAATGATACCCTACTGAAGCTTAAACAGAATATAAAATATTTAAAATGAGCTCAGTCTCAAACTTAGCAGTATTATTAATCCATAACTTTTGTGACTAATGGGAATATTTTTCTGCAACAGTACTTTTATTTTTTGAACCTGACAACACAAACTTTTGTTTGTGTCTTGAGGTGTTGTCATAATGTTTTCCTACTTTTGCTTGATAAATGGCACTGAAAGAAATTCCTCCAGCAATTGTCATTGTCAGCAAATGGAAAATATTTAAGTGACAAATACAGAAGTAATAATATTTTACAATTCTTCAACCAGGAAGGAGAGCAGAGAGGTGAAGGTGTCCAGAAAGAGTGCAGCAAACTGCAGGAGTCTGTCAGCATTTATTAATGAATATTAAAGAATATCAAACAGGCAGCACGAAACAGATTAATCTGGTCTACTTTCCCTTGTTAAACAGGCAACTTGTTCCAGCTCTATATTAATGAGGCATAAAATACAAGCTCTTTTTGTCCTCCAGTTTGGACAAATAAGGTTGGTGTCTGTGTGCAACTGGCTGTGAGTAAGTAGGACATAGACTATCCACAAAGTGCAACATCAAACAGCACAATATCTAAATGTTCAATTGTAACTTCACATTTAGAGTGCTGTGTCACCAAAATTACTTTTTAGTGTTTCCTTCTGTATACAGTCCTTTGTTTTATGTGCCCATCTCTGCTGGTTCTACCTGTTCCCAGTTACTTCCCTGTGTCTTTTTAGTTCTGGCTTTGCCTCACAGTTCTCGTCTGGATTTCTGTTTCATTTGCCTATTGGACTTTGAGTTTTTCTGGACTGTCTTAAGGTCTACGCCTTTTCAGCTCAATTAAAAGTTTGTTTTTTGTGGTCTGTCTTATTCCTGCCAGTGTCTGCATTTTGAATTGCTTTTGATACTTTGATAATTCAAAACAAAGGAGTCTTTATTAACATCTACAGACTTTTGCATTTTCAAAAACATTAGACTAAAGGAGTAGCTGCCCAGTGCCATACAATGTGATGCCAAGAAGGCACTGATCATGCATTAACAAATGAGACTGCTCCTCAAATTACACAAGACTGTAGCAATGGCAATCATTAAGTTAAATATTTAACCTTAAAACAACTTCAAAACACACACTCAACCAAAAACCGTAAAAGAATATAACTATTATATAATGAAAGTAGAACATCATTTGTTATGCTGCACGTTCCGGGCAGGTATATTGTCATTCCTGTATAACACATTACCATGCAACACTGCCTCTGAATGAAAAAATAAATGAGCAGTCTTCATAATGACACCATCATGTTTGAGTTCAAACACAAATATTCCACCTCATTTACTTCTCCTTGCATCTTCCCCTCCATATACCTTTTCTCTCTTTCTTCTTCTATCCCAGTCTTCCATTAAAGCCTGCGCTGTAGCCTGTTTTTGGCTGACAGTTCATCTTAGGCAGCAGTGTGGAGCTTGGGAGGAGTTGGAACTGAAAAATGTCTAAACATAGCTTCAGATGCCTTTTAACATTCAGAGATAGTCCTCCATCTACCAGAGGGGCTAAAAAACAACAACAAAAGAAACAAACAAAAAAAACCAATCATACACCAACACCAAGGACTGTTGGGGTGAGAATGTAAATACATGCAGACAGTAGTTATGGAACGCAGGCAAACCCAGCTCATTTTAGTAGAAATGCATGGGTGGAAGACCTCAATTTAGTGGTCAGACTGAGAGCAGGAGGAAAAAGAATACCTTGCGTCTCAACTCAGGAATTGGATGTCATAAAGATGAAAAAAAGCACTGTTTTCTCAACATAGGTAATGGCTATTAAAAAGGGAAATACATGAGCATATTTAATGCCCTGAGATACACTGTCCTACATTTTTTCATCAATAAATCCTTATGGTAATAAGGATAGATATGATCTTAGTTTTCTTTTTTAATTTTAACAGAAAAACAAAAGCAGAATTGGTGAAAACCAGCCCAAAAGCCACTCAAAAAAAAGATGGCCACCACACAGATTCTACCAGAGATGCACCAATTGAATGAATGGCAACGCCAATGAATGAATGCCAATTACAGTTTTCTTGGACATTCCCATCTCCCATTTTTTTTAAATGTGAGATCTGCTGATAGGACATCACAATTTTCTTTCTGAGTATGTAGAAGTAAAAATTAAAATTTTTTCAATGTAAATTTTTTATTTTCATAATAATTAAACTTTTTCTCCAAACTACAGTAATTTATAGGATCTTCTCTCAAACAACTGAAAAGCGCTTTTCTACTGAAAAGAGGAGCAAATACTAAACTGAAAATTTATTGCTGTTCATCGACCTTTACCTGACATATTTTACTTCACCAAACAAAACCAAGTGCAAAAAATTATATAACAAATGGAACGCCAGGTATCATTGCCAGTATGTTCACAAATTTACTAGATAACAAGACATTGACATTGCTCACACTGAGGCTGCTGGCTTGTAGTTGGCTCTGAGCTCCAGATAGCTTTAGCTCTAGCCACTTTTTCTTTGTTAGCTTCTTTAAAATGTCCATGCTTGACTGGGTAATTTAAGTGTCTGATTAGATTGATACAAATGTTTTCGTGGGTTCCTCCTGTGGGTTAATTCTTCAGTGACAGTGTAGTGCATGCTTGATTTGCCTGATTGTGTGAGGCTGATCTCCCAGTCAACGATCAAGGATTCTGGAAATTGGCAGATTCTGGTCCCTTGCGGTGGGTGCAACTCTAGAAGAAGTGGCAACCACTAAGGTTGAAAAATGAAGCAATTAAAGATAGAGTTCCTCTGGTTCCCACTTGAGGCTTGATCTAAAAGTGAAGCAGTACTCATAGACTCCCATGTTAAATACCCTGCCTATTGCATTAAAAAAAACAAAAACAAAAACAAAAAAACACAGCCACCCCCCCACCCCCTGCATTAAAAAAAAAAAAAGATTATCCGCTTACTATGTACAGTAAAACCTCTTCACTCAAAGCTAGTAAAATACTTGAAGATTTTCATGAAATTGAATCTCCCTTATGCTAGTTATGGCTCCTCTGTAATTTAACATGCAGGCAATTACTTTTTCTCCTACTTTTTCACCAAACTGCATTTTGGATTTACTTGAGTTATTTTTATCCAGTATTAAAATTCATTTGATGATCTGAAACATTTAAGAGTGATAAATATGCAAAAAGTCAAAAGGAAGGAAGTGGGAAAATATTCTTTCACAGCAGTGTATTTCACTGTGTACTTGACCTAAATTTAGCACAGTGTTAATAACACTAGACAGGCAGAAAGGCAAAGGCAGAACACTATAATGAGAAGGTGCAGAATGTAAAGCTCAATTTACATTTACATTTACACATGAATGGAAACTGTCTGGGTGCAGACTCATTCCATACACATCCTCAAAAATCTACCTACCCTGTGTAGAGCAAAAACAAACCACAAGAATGAGTGAAAATAAGGATCGCCCGACTTTATACACACACTAGCAGAAAGCAGAAAGGGGCAGAGAATAAAATGAGGAAATTGAAAGTGAAGTGAAAAAGTGAAAGATGTTTTCATACATCTTGTTTTACATTTTAATAGAGTATGTTGTCTGATGACTTTATTAAAACCTGCTATCACTATCACCTAAAGGCATGAACAAGACTGGCCATCAATCATCTCACCCTTGGATATCCTAAATGTCCTCTGTTTTGGATTTTCACTCATATTGTGTGAGACTTTTGCTCTGACTGCCTTGCTTCAGCCGTGTCCCCTAAAAGTTGTGTTTCCATACTTTAATGTTTGCAGTCTAACAACAATAGAAAAAGAAAAAGAAGAAAAAAAAAGTTTAACAGTAATCATTTATAATCATGTAGCCATGATTAATGTACAAGCCCAAAACACCACATGGATCAACAGGGAACACTAGCTGAGAAGTCTTACAAAGGCAGGAAACCCATGTTGGCCAGTGTTACACGTGCCATGTACTTCATTCCTTGATTTTCTCCTGTCTTTTCTTTTCAGGCAGCCATTCACAAAAATACAATAGGAGCTCTAAATGGTCACCAGTGTGATGAAGTACACTATATTGCCAAAAGTAGTCACTCAACCATCCAAATTATTGAATTCAGGTGTTCCAATCACTGCCATGGCCACAGGTGTATAAAATCCAGCAGCTAGGCATACTCTCAGAAGCATAGTGAATTTCAGCGTGGTACTGTGATAAGTGCAGTCCACATATAAAATTTCCTAGCTACTAAAAATTCCACAGGTAGCTATTTGTGGCAGTGTTGGGGAGTAACGGAATACATGTACCGGCGTTACGTATTTAAAATACAAAATATGAGTAACTGTATTCCGTTACAGTTACTGTTTAAATAGGTGATAAGTAGAATACAGTTTGTTGAAATAAATGGATTACACGGCAGTCTTTTCCTGTTTCATATGTTAGACTATCCCCTCTCTAATTTTGGTAATTCCACGCCAGTAGAAACCCAAACAAAACACAGAATAAGAGGCTCTAATGTAAGCGTCCTGTTAATGTTAATGGCGTCAGTTACACAATGGACCCAGAGCCAGCACAACAGAGCCAGCAGTGCTCGGGCAGGAATGCATTTCTCACTTGGAAATTCCGACACCACTTCACATTTAAAGAAGAAAGGGATGGGCGAAATCTGACTGTGCAATGCAAACTCTGTTTCCCAGCAACCAAGTTGCTCTCAGCGTCAAAAGACTCCAACCTAAACAAACATCTGGAAGTAAGTACTAACGTTAGCCTACTGCAACTACCTTGTTTTAGTTGTGGTAGCTAGGTAGCTACCACAACTAAAACAAAGTTATGTGCCACTTCAGTATCTTTGATGTATTATTGCTGTGTGATTTATTACTATTACTGAAGGCTACTCGCCGAGCTAATATTGTCAGCTGGCATTAGCTGAGGTTAGGTCATAGACTGCAGACTGTTAGACTTGATGGATAGCATTAACAACCTGCTTGCTAGCTGCAAATAATCATGTGCAGTTCTGAAAGCAGACAAAAAGAAAACATATTACTGATACAGAAATAGTTTTCTATACGAGATCACTGCAAAAAGTGCAGCCTTACCTAATGTCCACCCCATTTTATATTAAGATTTAAAAATTAAAAACTACATTTTGGGGCATGTACTCTGTAATCTGTAGTGGAATACATTTTAAAAGTAACCTTCCCAACACTGGTTGATGGTAATATAACAAAGTGGAAGTGGTTGAGAACGACAGCCACAGAGCCACAAAGTGGTAGGCCACATTAAATCACAGAGGGGGGTCAGCAGATGCTGAGGCACAATCCCTCCTCTCACCTCCACATGCCTGTCTTTCCTTCTCTCTCACTATCACATAACACATCTTCCCCCTTTCTTCCTCCTTTGTCTTTGACCAACAGTACCACAGTTTCCACTGGCACCCTGTTGGCCACCAGCACTGGAGGCGGCACTCAAAGAGTGAAAACTGAATTGAAAACTATTGGACAATTCCACAGTAGTAAACAGGGTGGTAGTAGTGTCATTTCCAGTGGAAAATAGCTTTAAATGGACAACCAATCTTTGTCCCAGTTAAGTTTCAGTTTCTCAACTTAATTTCGATAAGTTGAGATACCCAGTGCCATTGCTAAGATGCTGAATGGGAAGACTTGCTACATGAGTGTCTTAAATTGAATTTCAGGCCACATGCTACTTGCTTGACATGTGAAGGAGATTTATACAATTCTATTACTTATGCTAGTTCCAAATACTCCTGCTGGTGGCTCACATACAATTATTTCAGACATCTTCCTGACAGATTAAACTCCATCATTGTCCCCTTTCCTACAGTAACATCACTGAGCCTTGGTCAGAATGGTATGAGGAACGTCTTGCTCATTTAATTAAAAAAAAAAAAAGAAAAAAAAAAAGGACAACATCTGATGCCAGATTTCCCCCGGCAGTCAGCTGTGACATAATAGCCTCTTCAGTGGGCTCACCCTCTCTCAGCAGCTTTGAACTCATTTCCTTTCACACTCTAACAGATCCCATTAATCACATTAAAATCCCCATCATGCCCCGTGGACATAACTGAATTCAGTAAAGAGGTCTTTGATACAGTCGGCCCACACATTTCAGCTTTCTAAAAGATTTAACTGCTTTAAAACCTCATCCAGCTGTCTTACACATACCTCTTAAAGATAAAATCAGTTCTCTTAGTAATTATAAGCATTCACTCAAAATGCCTTCAGGTCAAGCTGTTATTTCCAAATACTGAAAAATTAGCTGTCAGGGGTCACAAACAGAGTTTTGATTGTTGTCCTGATGTGAAAAAGTCAGCGATAATTTTTTAAATATTATTTTTATTTCACATTTATTTTTCACCACAGCATTCTGCCTCTGCAGCAGAACACACCCTTACAATCTTGAAATGTGACATTGACAGCCACAAGTGTTTCTCTGGACTACTGGCTTCACAATGCCATTGACAGCTCCTGAGATTGTTTGATTTTCATTTAATTCAACTCAGCTTGTACCTGGTAATACAGATATACATAGGATTCTTATACATCCCATTTAACAGACTTTAAGTCTGACACCCTCTCATATATAAAGACATTAGAGTCATAATAAACTATTAATATATCTTATAACTATATTCCTTTTAAGATTACTTTCCAGTTGTACTCTTGTTGGAAATTTACAAGAAGAAAAACTGGAATAATGGAGCAGCAGCAGAAGGACATTTAGCCCACAGCTGTCCTTGTGTGTGCAATGGTTGGTTCTGGAAAAACAGCCCTTGCACACAAATTATCTCTGACAGTCAAAACAGAAGACACTGTAGGATGTGGACATGGCACTAATTAAGACAATGGAGAGAGTGTTGGTTGACAAGATTCTTGTGATTAACTATTACATATGTAAGTCTAGAAAGTTTAAATAAAGTTGCCTTTTTAACATTTATGCATTCATTACCGTCAACCTATTCAATTCAGGGTCATGAGGGCTGGAGACTTTCCCAGCTATCATAGGGCAAGAGGCAGAGTACACCCTGGACAGGTCGCCAATCTGTCACAGGGCTAACACAGAGAGACAGACATTCACATTCACACCACTGGGCAATTTAGAATGGCTAATCTTCTAGTAATTCTTAGTAACCTTACTACTTGCAACTACTTATATCATATCACATACTATGTTTCAAAAGCCTGAAATGTTCAACAGAAAACATCAGTTTCCTGGTAAAATGAGGCATTTAATAAAACCATATATTCAGTTCTGTCATCTACAGTATGTCTACAGGCATTACTACCCTCATTTAGTTGTTTTACTTTTTATTTTGAGGTTTATTTGAGAAAAAAAAGAAATGTAAAAAAATCTTCGATTTTGTAGCTTACATACACCCTACAGCCTGGCCTTCTCCTATGAAATTGGCTGCACATAAAAATAAAACCTCATTTTACAGCTCCATCACTCTGAGAAATTCGGCTTTAGAGAAACTTATTGTGCTGTAGCTGCATGCCTCTATTCATTCAGATGGGTATCTGTTGTCTGTCCTTACTTTCTTGTGGATTCAAATGTCAAAATAACTAAGGGTTTCTTTCTGGAAATAGAAAGTGTGTCATTGCAAATGGCAATGACACACTGCTGCCTGAGGTATTCACTGAGCACGTGGTCAGTCCGGGCTATATATATATATATATATATGAAATTCTAACTTGGTAGCTTATAAAAAATTACATAAAAAATTCTAGCTTGGGAGTCACTGCACCTAGTGCTCCGATTACCCTCCACATCTTCTCGAGCTCTTCTCTGAGCCCTTGGTACTTCTCCAGCTTCTTGTGTTCCTTCTTCCTGATGTTGTTGTCATTCAATATCACTCCGTCTATCACTACGGCTGTCTTCCTCTGCTTGCCCACCACTACTATGTCCGGTTGGTTAGCCATCTTGTCTGTCTGTATCTGGAAATCCCACAGGATCTTAGCTCGGTCAGTCTTGACTACCCTAGGGGGCGTCTCCCATCTTGACCTTGGGACTTCCAGGCCATACTCGGCACAGATGTTTCTGTATACTATGCCAGCCACTTGGTTATGGCGTTCCATTTATGCCCTGCCTGCTAGCATCTTGCACCCTGCTGTTATGTGCTGGATTGTCTCAGGGGCATCTTTACACAGCCTGCACCTGGGGTCTTGCCTGGTGTGATAGACCCCAGCCTCTATGGATCTTGTGCTCAGAGCTTGTTCCTGTGCTGCCATGATTAGTGGCTTTGTGCTGTCTTTCAGTCCAGCTTTGTCTAGCCACTGGTAGGACTTCTGGATGTCAGCCACTTCCTCTATTTGCCAGTGGTACATACCGTGCAGGGGCCTGTCCTTCCATGATGGTTTCTCCTCTTGCTCCTCTTTCTTGGGTTTCTGCTGCCTGAGGTATTCATTGAGCACGCAGTCAGTTGGAGCCATCTTCCTGATGTATTCGTGGATGTTTGTCTCATCCTGGACTGTGGTACAGACACTCACAAGTCCCCAGCCTCTTTCCTTCCACTTTGCATACAGTCTCAGGGTGCTGGACTTGGGGTGAAACCCTCCATGCATGGTCAGGAGCTTCCTGGTCAGTGGCTTATATCAG
>VVHJ01061002.1:0-10537 GCA_015107715.1 Tylochromis polylepis | reverse complement strand
GGCCTCGTCTCCCTGAACGCCACAGAACTGACCGTTTGGACTTTGCAGAGAGCACCAAACATGGGACACTGAAAGGTGGAAGAAAGTTTTATTCTCTGATGAGAAACAAATGTAACCTTGATGGTCCTGATGGTTTCCAACATTACTGGCATGACGAGCAGATCCCACCTGAGATGTTTTCTATGCGGTACAGTGGAGGGGGGTGCCATAATGGTCTGGGGTGCGTTTTCCTTCAGTGGAACAACAGAGCTTCAGGAGGTGCAGGGGCGTCAAACGGCCGCTGGCTATGTCCAGATGTTGCAGAGAGCGTCCCTCATGACTGAGGGCCCTCGTCTGTGTGGTAACCACTGGGTTTTTCAACAGGACAACGCTACAGTACACAATGCCTGCATGACAAGGGACTTCTTCCAGGAGAATAACATCACTCTTTTGGACCATCCTGCGTGTTCCCCTGATCTAAATCCAATTGAGAGCCTTTGGGGATGGATGGCAAGGATCAACAGTTCCAGACAGTAGATGCCCTTCGTGCAGCCGTCTTCACCACTTGGAGAAATGTTCCCACTCACCTCATGGAAACGCTCGCATCAAGCATGCTACAACACATTTTTGAAGTGATCAACAATAACGATGGAGCTGCTCATTACTGAGTTCATGTTTGGAACTTTGATTTCTGGTTTGGGGGGTTAACGTTTTTTTTTTTTTTTGGTTTTTTTTTGAGGTGTGGTCCTAAACTTCTGATCAGCTGTAAAACAGCCTGTTTCAGTTTAAACGTCGTTTTCAATAAATTGCATACTCAAAAAAATGTTTTGTCTTACTCCCATTTCTTCTTGTCGCATGTTGAAGCGCTACTTGGAACCTTGTTAAGATCCAACTGTGCATAATATGATTTTTTTTTTGTTGCCATTTTTCAAGTGCTCTTAAACTTTTGATCGGGACTGTATAACCCCTTTTAATGTTTTTTAAAAGTGATGAATTAAGTCAGGACAGCTGAACTGAAAATTTTACAGTTAATGAGATATGATACTAGAGACCTTTCACTTAATTTGATCTGTCACAGTATGACCCTAAATGTATTGAGTTGCTTCCATGTGATTGGATGATTAGATATTTGTGCTAATAAGTAGTTCAACAAGTGTACCTAATAAATTGACTGAGTGTATATAAGTAGGTTGGACTCACTAAGTCTGTCCGTTGGAACTTTTACTCAAAAATGACCATTTAGTACTTATTCATATATGAAGTCGACAGTTTCAGATACTGTTAAAGTAATGGAAAGATGTGCATTTATGAAAGGTGCTTTTATGTTGTTATAGTGTAAAAGAAGCAGCACATACTCAGTTGACATTATAAACATTGAAATTTACAGGACTGCTTGTTTATATTCTTCTTTTCAGTTCACAGGTGCTCTTCCTAATTTGCCGCAAACTCATTGGTCAGCAAATTGTTAATGGGACAGAGGTTCTGAAGTGGCTGAGGGAGATCCTCATCTGCAGGAACAAGTTTTTGCTCAAAAACAAGGTGCAGTCCCATTCCTTCACGCACATTACTCTGGTATATGCCCTAGTGACCAGGCTAGTCCTTGGGAGAGGTGGCTTAGAACCAGGAAGAGTCATGATGTGATGTCCCACAAGGTGCATATAAGTAGTATGTTACTTGCTATTTTCAGGAGTGTGCCACCATGGGTGGTGGCATCCCCATCTGTCGGCAGGCACAGACAAAGCTAGAGGTGTGCCTCTACATGTTCTTGTGGAGCCCAGACACTGAAGCTGTTCTGGTGGCCATGTCCTGTTTTCGCCACCTGTGTGAGGAAGCTGATATCCGCAGTGCTGCTGACGAGGTGCCTGTTCAGACAATCTTGCCCAACTACATGACTTTCAGTGAACTGGCATCTGTCAGCAACATGATGGGAACAGGTAAGTACCTTTACTACTTTCCTCTTTAGCCAGAAGTAATCCTCCAGTTTGGCTCCATGCCATGTCATGGATCTTTTCACATGAATAAATTGCAAATAATTTTGCTTTGAAGCCCAAAACAAACAAAAAATAAACAGAGAAGTCTTGATGCATGCTCAATCATCCAGGTAAGGAAATCCCAGAAAGTTGATTCTGTTCATCTGGACGTAGCGTTTTCAGTGGGAGAAATGTTCCGTCACTCATCCAAGGGACTTCATCAGTCTCAGCTGACTGCAGGTTTCCCCAACTTTATAAACGGTACATTTGCATAATGACCAAAACTATCACCACTGATCAATTCGTTATGAGTCACAAACACCAGCAAAACACGAAGTGTGTCCTCAGCGGCCAGAAGAGAGAAGGATGCCACATAGAGGATGTGTCAGACAACTCACTCAAGCAGAGAAAAGCATCCTTGCAAAAGAGTTTAACTTTGCTGTGACACCAAGACAAATCCCCCTGGTGGAACTGATCATAGCCACAGAATCAGTAGTTCAAAACAGCAGCATTGCAGATTTGGAAACAGAGCAAAGTTTCGACCTGTCTCAGCAATGCAAAGCCCCCAGCAACCAACATCAGCATGGAGGAGAGGCGCGTACTCGCATCGCTTAGTAATGACAAAAACATTATTATCCTTCCAGCAGACGGGTAGTAGTGCACAGTTTTATTAACCCAGAAAGACTATCATGAGAAAATGTTGTCACTGTGACAAAAATACTTGTGAGGCCCTGAAACGAGACCCAGAAAGTGGTTACAGGAAGAGGGTGATATATTGTCTGAAGCCGTAAGAACAGGACAACGCTATTGATCGGACTTAATACCACTGGCTACACCCAGGGGAAGCTACACCAAGCCTGTATGGTTTACTAAAGATACATAAGCAGGGTGTACCTTTAAGACCAATTGTCTCTATGATCAACACAGTCACCTTAACATCTTTAAGTTTCTGGCTTCAATCCTCAACCCGTTGGTAGACACTAACCACCACTAACCACCTTGGGTTTTGCTGGATCTTATGGAGGTAGATGAAACGATGTTCTCGTATGATGTTGCATCTCTCTTCACTTGTGTTCCAGTCACTGAAGCAGTGGAGGTAGTTCATAAGAGATTACAGGATGACCCTAACCCAGCACCGACCAAGTGTGTTTTCTCTTGAAACTGTCTTCATTCCGCATATTTCACATACAAGGATCAGTACTACAGGCAGAAACATGGGTGCACCATGGGTTCCCCAATTTCATCCATCTCACCCAAGAAGTAGAAAAGAGGGCTCTGTTATCCTACTCTAGAACACCACTGAGTCATTGGTTCAGGTATGTGGATGGCACCTGGGTGAAAATAAAATCTCAGGACGTACCACAATTCACAGATCACGTTAACTTGGCGGACAAACACATCATGTTTACCAGGAAGGATATGAAAAATGACAGGCTAGCCTTCTTAGGTGAAATTTTCGTCAATAATGGGGAACATTTAAAATTTGATGTGTACCATAAACCAACACATACAGATCAGTATTTAAGGTTTGACTCTCATCATCCACTGGAGCACAAACTGGGTGTCATCAGGACAACACAGAGCGAACACCATCCCTACAGACACAGTGGCCAGGGAAAGCAGAAGAACATCACATCAAGAAAGCCCTGAGTAAATGTGGTTATCCCAGCTGGACATTCGTCAAAGCTGGGAAGGCGACTAAAGAATGCTACAGACTAATCCAGGAGAGAAGAAGGACAACTGCAAAGACAACCTCTGGTGAAGTGGATGGCACAACACAGAAAAGCTAACCTGTCAGGCCAGGACTCCGCAGTCTATTCACACCTACAGGCCAGTGGACACTCTTTCAATGATGAGGACGTACACATCCTGGACAGGGAGGAACGCTGGTTTGAGCGGGGAGTCAAGGAGGCCATTTACGTGAGATGGGAATGACCATCTCTGAATCGAGGAGGGGGCCTAAGGTACATCTTTCACTATCTTACAATGCTGTGATTGCAGTTATTCCCCATTCCCCATCAGTGACCATTGATCAATGGTCATGAAAATTTGTAAATCAATGATATGAAACTGACCTCACGGCCCATTGCTAATCAGTGGTGCTAGTTTTTCAGTCTTTCATGATATAACACAGTTACTTGAGGCCCGATCTCCTTCAGGATCCTATGCTCACTGCCCGGTACTGTGGAGCCTGATGAGCATTTGCCATAGAATACCAGAATTGGCAGGTCTAAAAAAAAATAAAAAGCACCCCAGACCATTATGGCGCCCCCTCCACTGTGGTGCGTAAAAAACATCTCAGGTGGGATCTGCTTGTCACGTGTTGAACATTGGAAACTGTCAAGGTTAATTTTTTTTTCACATCAGAGAATAAAACTTTCTTCCACCTTTCAATGTCCCATGTTTGGTGCTGTCTCTCAAAGTCCAAACGGTCAGTTCTGTGGCGTTCAAGGAGACGAAGCCTTTGAAGACGTTTTTTGTTTTTGAAGCCCTTCAGTCTCAGATGCCGTCTGATGGTTATGGGGCTGCAGTCGGCACCAGTAACGGCTGGACGAGGATCGTCCAGTGTCTTGATGGACAGCCAGTTGGATCCTCCGGCTCAGTGCTGGTGGAATTTTTGGGGTCTTCCACTTGACTTTGTTGTTCCATAAGCCTCAGGATCATTTAAGAAATTCCAAATGACTGTCTTACTGCGTCCCACCTCAGCAGCAATGCGCGCTGCGAGAGACCCTGCTTATGCAGTTCAACAACCCAACCACGTTCAAAAAGGGAACGTTTTTTTGCCTTTGCCATCAAAACGTCATGACAGTGTGACTACCTGACAGAAAATGACAATGAATCCACATTTTTGCACAGATTTGGCTTTTTAAAGGCATGTGGTCCTAAACTTCTGATCAGCTGTAAAACAGCCTGTTTTCAATAAATTGCATGCTCAAAAAAATGTTTTGTCTCACTCCCATTTCTTCTTGTTGCATGTTGAAGCTTGACTTGGAACCTTGTTAAGATCCAACCGTGCAAAATATGATTGATTTTTGCCATTTTTCAAGTGCTCTTAAACTTTTGATCGGGACTGTATTTAAATAAAGCGTTTTCCCCCCACGTGTACCTCTAATTTTTTTTGACAAGTGTACTTTATTTTTTCTAATGAAAGATTTAAGATAAGATAGACTTTATTAATCTCACGAATGAGAAACTCGGTGTTGCAACAGCTCAAGTTACAGGTAGTACAAAGGGGGTAGAAAAAGGTGCACAATCTTCAAGAGTAGGCACAATATATTTGACATATTTTCTAGTTTTTAGACCCTGCTGGATTTGTGCATTATTGGTCTCCAGTGTAGGTAATGCATAATGGCTTCATAATGCTCCCTAGAATATTATAGCTGTTCACTTGACCACTGAGTTTAGGTGTAAAGTTTAGTCACACATGTAACATCTAAAGATGTACAAAAATAATCCTTTTAGAGCCATGCCCTAAACGCAATCGAAAGTCCATTGTAGCTGTTAGTTACTGTGAGGCATTATGGCAAATTTTATTTTGTGGCATCGTGAAGCACAAAATTGTCCAGTATTCTTGAGACTTCAAGTTTGTGACAAGAAGGCCAATCTGAACACAGCTGTCTGCCAGTATTCACGTAAATATTAAACCAAAAGGTTCATATTTGGATCCATCATTTGATTTTGAGTTCAGTACTTATGTAATTTGGCATACCTTTTTAGACCTACCACTTCTTCTATCCTCTACTTGTTCAATTTCTTTAAATTTTTGTAAGAACAATCTGCACACCATTCTAAGTTTTCAGCTCTGTGAGAATCACCTTTGTGGTGTCAAAATTCTATTTTTATACCCGTCAAACGGTGTTGTCTTTGATATTTTTAAGGAAGAACAAATTGTGTTTAAGACAGACTGCAAGTAGCAAAGTCCCTAAAGATGATAGAAAAATTGTTTTTTGCTAAATTGTCTGCTGAGTTAGGTGGCTTTTTCTTTTTTTTTAATCTTTGATTGATCTATGCATCAGTGTTATATGGCTGAACAAACAAAAAGAAAACAAACAACAAAAGAAAAAAACAATCCTGTGAAAATGCTCCGATACAAGTGGACTGAAATCGGCAAAAAAGCAGCCAGTGTCTAAAGAAAGTCATTGAAAGACATTATGAAATCTTGGAGAACTATTTCTGAAGACCACTAAAAAACAAAACAAACAAAAAAACCCTCTTACTCCTTGGAAGTAAAATATAAAGAAATGAGAGTGATGCAAGACTCTTGCACAGTACTGTATTGCAACATGACATCATTTATCAAAACCTAAGCCAAAATGCAAAAGCAGGGTCTAAAAAATGTACACAATATGTACACACCGTGATTTAGTGGTTTGTAGATCCTGCTTTACCAGTAATAACGAGATGTCATTGTTTTCTGTTTATATTGTCTGTAGCTCCCAAAATTTAATCCTTGATTTCCATGAAGGCTTTGTTCTTAATTCCACAGGCCGCTCCACCTTGCAGAAGAGGGTGATGGCTTTGTTGAGGAGGATAGAGCATCCTACACCAGGAAATATTGAAGTAACATTCAATTTGCATTCATTTTCCTGGCTACTGATGTGCTTTTTGTTATTTTTGTAATCACCCTTCCTTGGTGACTTTTTGGTTGAATTATACAATATCTTCAGATCTCAAATTTACAATGTTTCAATCTTGTAGGCTTGGGAGGACACATGCTCTAAATGGGACCAGGCCACCAAACAGATTCTCAACTTTCCCAAAAACAAGGCAGATGATGGACAGGTAAGCATAGGGAAATGTGAAGTTACTGTCTCTTATGTACCACATTTTTGCTGGGAGTACCAGACCTGGTTTTACCTGAAAGCACAAAACACTGAGATAAAATATAAGAGCACTGATAGTGAGGCAGTGGCAGAGGCCAGCAGATATGGATTATTTTGGATAACTAAAGTACCAGCTCTGAAATCGACCTGATTGTGAGTCCAATATTATATTATATTCTGTATTCCTAAACAGTATAATCATTAAAACAGTCACAAAGAATTCTGATAAGTCAAACTAAGATTTGGTAACCTGTTTGTTGCTGTTGATGTGAATTTTTGTTTTGAGACAATGCAATGTGAACAAAGATATCACTGTATGCAAACTTGTAACAAATAGCTTACCTGGTGTTGTGCCACTGGGCTTCAGTGTCTTTGTATCCCCCTGCAGCAGGAGTGGATCAACATGACAGGATTTCTGTGTGCTCTGGGCGGTGTGTGCCTCCAGCAGCGCAGCACCCCTGGCCCACCCACCTACAGTCCACCTATGGGTCCCATGAGTGAGCGTAAACACTCCATGATCTCTATGGGCCCTTGTGAGGTGTCCAACCTCATGACCTCCTCTTGCTCTTCGGCCTCGAGTGAGACACCCGTGAGCCGCTTCCTGGACCGGCTGCTTGCTCTGCTGGTGTGTGGCCACGACAGAGTGGGCCTCCATGTTCGCACCAATGTTAAGGATCTCCTTGGATTGGAGCTCAGTCCAGCTCTCTATCCCATGCTGTTCAACAAGATGAAGAACAGCATTGGCAAGTTCTTTGACACTCAGGGACCGGTGAGTTTGTATTAAAGAGGAATAAATGTTAAAAATTAGCCATTTTCTTAGTAAGTAAAAATGCATCAAATAGTGGAGAAAATTTAGAAGTGTAATTGTATAATTAGGCCCTTGTTAATAGCATTCTTTTTCCAGTCACACTAGGCTGACATAGTATAATTTGTTATTCAGAAACCTCTTTTTCAACTTCAGGATAGAAGCAGTAAAAGCCTATGATAACACCTCAGTACAAATAAACTGTATTATTGGAAAATTGTGCATAAAGTTTCAAAAGTAAAAATAACTACAGATACAGCCACTTAAAATTGCCGCCTCATCAGTGACAGCACCATGATGGATACCTGTTGGAATCCTGACTGATTGCCGGTTGATGGGTGGCTGTATGATATCCCCTGCCTGCGACGTGGATGATGTAACCATGAGTAGTAACGCCCCTAAGTGTCATTTAGGAAAACCAGTGATAATATGTTGTGTATCCATCAGGGGGATTAGTGTGGAGGTGCA
This sequence comes from Tylochromis polylepis, assembly GCA_015107715.1. Taxonomy (NCBI): domain Eukaryota; kingdom Metazoa; phylum Chordata; class Actinopteri; order Cichliformes; family Cichlidae; genus Tylochromis; species Tylochromis polylepis. Next base: position 2,492 of record VVHJ01061002.1, on the reverse strand, counting down.
TTTATTTACAGGCTTGCTACACTATATATGTATACCTTTTTAAAATTTGTTCAGGGATTCTCTAATCATGAAAGAAACATAATGTTGATAATGCCTTTCTATTAAATGTGTATATTAATATATGTTTGCAGCCAAAAAATTACAGGTTGTGCAAACCGACCAAGCCAGACAGAAAGTGATGCTTGCATTCTATGATTATTGCTGACTTGTGTTTCTGAACATGAAAGGGTAAGATTATTATTGTAGGGTCTTGTATATGTTCTTATATAAAATGCAAAATCAAAATTTAAACACATTCTGATTGTGCAACAATATTTATGTGTGTGTTTCTGCCAGAAATATGTGGATGATTAATAAGGTCAGTAAAAGGCTGCTGTAGGAGTGAACCACAAAGCTCTGGCACTGTGCGTAAAACCATTGGTAATTCTCGCCATTTACACTTTCCAAATAAATTAAGTCATAGCAGTAACGATCACAGTCCTGCCTGCTTACTCAAGGTGTCTGCCACTATTCTTAGTATATCACCTTTGCGATTTGCAATATAATACTCTGGTTCAAAAATTTTGCGCTGTGAAAGGGACACTCCAAATCCAGCAACTGATACATGTCCTGCAAAGTATCCAACCTGCAGTATTTATTTATTTAATTATAGGTGGAAAATCTCCATGTGCTGACAGGTCGGAGAGAATCAACTTATTAGTGTTCAACCTGGTCTTAATGAGCGACTATACAAACAAAAAAATGTAAGAATTTAAACAAGAAATCAAAATATTTAGTTGCAACCTAACAGAAAAAAAAGTGAAGAACATACTCATAATTCAAACAGAGTTCTGAAAAAGTAACAACCCAGCAAACAATAGGCTAAATGATAAATGACGTTATACCAGTCTCAGAAATAACTTCCACATCTGGTTTGGGATCTTTGAGGAAGTGTGTGTGCAAGAATATTATTTTTCTGTATCCAATTTTCTTTGAAGTTTTAACTATTTTATTAGATTAGATTGAAATGGATGAATGAAAAACTGTTAACTGGAAATAGTTTGGGGGATTTACAGTATAAAATGTCTGAATGGTGAAAATGACTATGAAGTTTTATCCATTTCTTTTACATTTTCAAAACTTGACTTAGTTTTTATATTTTAATGGGTGAAGAGGTTTACAGCGAAAGCTATCAAAAGAATGTGAAATTCCATTAAATTCAGTTTTATTTATATAGCATCAAATCAAAACAGTTGCCTCAGTGCGCTTTATATTATAACGAAAATCATCTATGACTGACTATCCAAGTCAGTGTTTTTTTGTTGTTTTTTTTACAAAGCGACATCTCTTGGTGAAAGAAAGGGAGACTCAGCGGCTGACTTTCACCTGACAGTTGGCTGTCAGTTAACTGTCAGCCGGCTGACCTCTAGCTGGAAGTTTGAGTGGCTGTATCTGTAATTTGCAGAAAAATGTTCTTCATCATTCTTAAATAGATTAATATTACTGTTTATTAATAATTTAAAAAATCATCATGAGCTGGCTTGTGGAGAGTTTAACATGGTTAACTGTCAGTGAAGGTGGAGTGTTGACACAGCAGCTGGTTAAATGTTGTTAATTTAGACAAATTCATAGATGTAATCTCTAAGTGCTGCTGAGCCTACACCTGGTCAGCTTGCCTGTTTTATTAGACAGGACATGGTCAGAGCTGCCATCCCCTCTCCATCATCGTCACAGCTTTCCTTGCTGAGGCAATAGATGAGTTATTAACTTTCAAAACGCCATCTTCATGTTGGCCAAGGTGATTAGCAAGAGGAAACTCATCTGTTATGATGAGAAATAACTGAAGCTCATTTACTTGCTAATTCTAGCTGTGTTTCCACAGCACTATGAAAGCAAGGTAGAGGTGAGCTTGTTGCAAATGACAACTGATGCAATGTCAGCTTATTACATAGGACTAGGTTCCTCAGCCCTCCTGACATGAGAGTGTGGACTGTAGCTCAGGAGGTAGAACAAACCATCTCCTAATCAGAAGGTTGGTGGTTTGATATTTGGCTGCTCTAGTCTCCAGCGTGTATGCTTAAGTATCCTTAGGCATGATAGGCATGATATCAAATTTAATGACCTTGTAGTACCATATCACCCTATTAGAGCACTTCGCTCTCACACTGCAGGCTTACTTGCTGTTCCTAGAGTATTTAAAAGTAGAATGGGAGGCAGAGCCTTCAGTTTTCAGGCCCCTCTTCTATGGAACCAGCTTCCAGTTTGGATTCGGGAGACAGACACTATCTCTACTTTTAAGATTAGACTTAAAACTTTCCTTTTTGCTAAAGCATATATTTAGGGCTGGACCAGGTGTCCCTGAATCCTCCCTTAGTTATGCTGCAATAGACGTAGGCTGCCGGGGGATTCCCATGATGCATTGAGTTTTTCTTTTCCAGTCACCTTTCTCACTCACTATGTGTTCATAGACCTCTCTGCATTGAATCATATCTGTTATTAATCTCTGTCTCTCC
>VVHJ01060997.1:0-10462 GCA_015107715.1 Tylochromis polylepis | reverse complement strand
GGGGTTGATGTTATCTCCCCCCTGACCTGTCGTCCTGGCTCCCCCTTGCCGTAGCATGTGTGTTGTACCTCGTCAATCTCTAGCTGTGAGAGCAGTCCCTTCTTCCGAATGTTGGAACACTGAGCTACCAGTTGTTTTGCCGTCAATGTGGATGTTGGGTATCGAAGATTCCATAGGTCCTTCATCCTATTCATGTAACCCCTTCCACTAGGGTTACTTGCGTAGTAGCATTCCAACAGCGCCCTATTTTCATCTCTTGCCCACCGATGCCTTCTTGTTCCAGTAGCCAACTTCTCATCAGGTTGCCCTGGTTCCTCAACACCTGACGCGGACCTTGTTGATCCGGGCGACGTCCGAGCCGGCATGACTTCATATTTCTCTCTCTCGCTCATGTCTGCGGTAGGCTTGGTTAGCATGGGGGGGTCTAGCCTAGGACCCTTACTGGATACAGACGCCCCCAGGTGGGAATCGAACTTGTGATTCTCGCTCCAGAGGCGTGTAGCATTATATATATATATATATATATATACACACACACACACACACACACACACACACACACACACTTCTATGCAGTATTTTTGCTGTTCCTAGGACTCCTGGGAAGAATTGCCAGGTATTTGTATTTTACTTCAGTAGTTATTTTTCTGATAATATTTTACTTTTACTCCCTACATTTTAACACAAATATCTGTGCTTTCTATTTTTCACATTTTCAAAACAGGGTCGTTATTTTAGGTTTAAGACATTTGAGAAGAGTTTTTTCAGTCATTGCACACCTTCGAACATCAAACAGATTTGAGCCTATACGGTAACACATGAACACCACTCATTGCAATAACACGTATGTAATTTACAAGTAGATGAAAGCGGCAATCCATATAATTTATGCATAATTTATAGCACCATAGCCTGGAGTTAATGTGCCACAACACTGGCACGAGTGCAGATGTTCAAAAGTTCTGGTCGCATTTACTTGAGTATCTAGGTAGCCCTTCAGAAGACGAGCGAACATAAAGTGAGTAATACTTTTTAAGTGGCACATAATTTCAAATGCTATGTTTGTATCAGCTCAACAAATATCAGTAAACACAAAGTGTTTGTGTGCAGCTTGTTGCACACTGTTTGCTACAGTAGCTGCTGTATATTCAGAGACAGAATAGAATGAGAGCTAACTTCACTCAGAGATGGAGAAAGGTGTAAGAAAGACAGGACAGGAGAAGAAGAAGAGAAGTAATATTTAAAGAAGAGGAGTGTTCAGTGGCATATGATAAATTGCAAATTTAAAGCATGTAAGTTGTCATTTTTTAAATCAGATATTGAATCTGTACATGATGTGTACAGATTCCCTTCAGTGTGATGTGAAGTACTGATTTTTCATGTTGTGAAACATCCCGCAAAACAAACTGAGGTATACTAATTTCTTGCTATTTAAAGGTTCCATGAAAACACTTCGTAGTCTAGTGCAGTGAATTGTTGTAAGGTTTCTGCCTTACAATATAAAGCACCTCGAAGTGATTGCTGTTGTAATTTGGTGCTAAATAAATAAAACTGAATTGAATATACAGGTTGGCTCACAGTAATGTGATGGGTTTATTGAATTCAGTTGTGTAAGTTCACAAAGAGCAGTAAACTTCAGAGCAGGAGCTGCAGCACAGGTCAGTTGATCACAGTCTGTACACTAAGAAAATCTACTGGAGCTCTCAATAGAAATTACTGTCAGCTTTGCCCACACAGAGCCACTAAGATTTTATGGTTCCTCCACTGGCTGAATCACACTTTAATCCCTGACTGTGCTAATTTTCCTGTTGAGGTGTGGAAGCAAAGCCATGCTCTTCAACGTAGGCAACAGAAGATGGGACTATTTTGTTTTTTGTTTTTTAAAACCTTCCTTTTCATGCTTATGATATTGACTAAAGTAAAGACTGAAAATTTTTTTGTATCCCCCACCCCCAAATACATGCACAAACAAAATCACATTTGTCCACCGTACCTACGTCACAAAATTAATTGGAACAGATTAAAAAATACCTTTTGTATTTCCTGTCTGTACTCTATAGACATCTTCACCTTTCTGGTTGAGGAATTGTAAAGTTTTACATCTACTATATTACCAAAAATGATTTACTATTAGCTGAAGATTACAAGTGGTAGAGGAATTTTCCAAACCATTCGTTTAGGAAAAGAAGAAATAAAACACTATAAAAATACCTCAGTACACATAAAACTGTTAGTGTGAAATTGTGCTTCAAGTGTCAAAAGTAAAAATAATAAATCTGCAGAAAAGAGTTCCACAAGAGTGTTAAATGGATTAATATCATTGCTGCATATGTTTGAATAGGTCTGAATAAGACTTTAAAATCATAAATTCATGTGCGAGGATTCCAGTGTAATTGGGATTGTTAGCTAGAGCCTCTGTTGTCTGCAGTGCGGGAGGTGCCCCAGGCTTCCATAGGTTGTTCTCCCTTTGAGTTACTGTTTGGCAGGAAGCTGCCAAAGTTATTTGCCTAGTGGCAAGGACCCTTTGTGGTCCCACAGTGAGTGGTAGACGCTGACTATTAAGTGGTGCAGTTGGACGGGAGTGGAGGGACACGATATATCATCTCAACCTCCTAAAAGTGTGGATAGAACCTGAGATCCCTTCTCTGGTGAGCATGGTTAAAGACAGAGATGAGATGAGGCTGGAGGTGCCAAATTCCACCATTCCCCCCTCCCTTCAGTGTGATGATCATCTCACCCAGGCCCAGAGGGGCAGATGATGCTGCTGCATTGCAATACTGTTTTGCAGATGTGTTCTCTCCCCTGCCTGGGTGTACCACTCTCATAGAGCACCATTTTGAAACTGTGAAAGGACCACGAACGTACACATTGGCTGACATGCACTGTTGACAGTTCTTTTGTAGCTTGGCACTCACACGTGCAGCTTCTCGTCTGCACTCCAACACACCACCACACCACCACACTCCACTCCAGCCTCACTAAATCGACAAGGAAGAGAGAGTGCTTGTTAACAAAAGACCACACACCTGCCCCACCAACCTCCCTGGCACTGTCTCTTGAGCTCACTGCAGCACCGCTCCCCTGCAGCTAAGCCAGGGACCACACCTCCGCCACACACCCCCACCGCCCGACTGAGGCCAGGGAGCCATCCAGCCAACACCCCCCCCCCGCCAACTGCACCCCTGGCCTATGGACCACCTTGAACTTAAAGGGCTGCAAAGCCAGATACCACCAGGTGATCTGGGCATTGGCATCCTTCATGCGGTGGAGCCACTGAAGCGGTGCGTGGTCTGAGCAGAGGATGAATGAGCATCCCAGGAGGTAATAACGAAAGGAGTCGACCGCCCACCAGATCGCCAGGCACTCTTTCTCTACAGTGCTGTACCTCTGCTCCCGTTCTGTCAGCTTCCAGCTGATGTAGAATATGGGCCCCCCTTACCTGCCGTGAGCCCCACCTGCCTCAGGGACTCCAGGACCGAGGCCATCCGCTGCACATGCTCCGCCCACGTGTCACTATGAATGATCACGTCATCCAAGTAGGCGGCAGCATATGCAGCGTGCGGACGCAGCACCCGGTCCATAAGGCGCTGGAAGGTGGCTGGGGCTCTGATCAAGCCGAACAGAAGTGTAGCGAACTGCTACAAACCGTATGGGGTGGAGAAAGCCGTTTTTCCCTTGGACTCTGCAGACAAGGGAATCTGCCAGTAGCCCTTGGTTAAATCCAGTGTCGTGAAAAAACAGGCCATGCCCAACCGGTCCAGGAGCTCATCAGCCCAGGGGATGGGGTAAGCATCAAAGCATGACACTTCATTCACCTTGCAATAGTCTACACAGAACCGGATAGACCCATCTTTCTTCACTACAAGAACTATGGGGCTACACCAGGCACTGTGTGACTCTTCTATCACTCCCATTTTCAGAATTTGCCTTTTATGTTCAGGTAGCCTGTAGGGTGATGAACGCATCGTCATGCCAGGCTGCGTTTCAAAATAATGCTTGATGAGCGACGTTCAGCCGGGCTGGGGGGAGAACACATCTGCAAAGCGCTGTTGCAACACAGCAACATCTGCTCTCTGGGCCTGTGTGAGATGGTTATCACAATGGAGGGAGGCGGGAATGATGGACTTTGGCACCTCCGGCCCCAACTCATCTCTCTCCTTCACCAGGCTCACCATAGAAGTGGTTTCAGCCTCTCTCTATGTTTTCAGAAGGTTGAGGTGATATATCTGCGTGGCCCCTCCCCTGTCCGACCGTGTGACCTCATAGTCAACGTCCCCCACTCGCCATGTAACCACAAAGGGTCCTTGCCACTTGGCGAGTAACTTTGAGCTAGAAGAAGGGAGTAATACAAGCACTTTTGCTCCCGGTGAAAATTGCCTGAGTCTAGCCCCTCTGTTGTACAGGCGTTGCTGACGCTGCTGAGCCTGGAGCAAATTGTCCCGTGATAACCTCCCCAAAGTGTGGAGTTTTGCTCTCAGGTCCAACACGTATTCTTTGCAGGGCTCGGACCTTCCTCCCAGCTTTCCTTAATCAGGTCGAGCACCCCATGCAGCTTCATGCCGAACAGCAGTTCAAAGGGAGAAAATCCCATGGAGGCCTGGGGCACCTCCAACACTGCAAATAACAGAGGGTCTAACCAGTGATCCCAATTGCGTTCATCCTCGTGTATGAACTTCCGAATCATGGACTTCAAAGTCTTATTCAGCTGCTCCACCAGCCCGTCAGTTTGAGGGTGGTAGACGCTGGTCCGATTAGATTTAATGCCCAATAATTCGCACAGTTCCTTCAGTGTGCGACACACGAACAATGTGCCCTGGTCAGTCAGTATTTCTTTCGGAACACTGACCCGGGAGATGAGCTGAAACAGCGCCTGCGCCACAGTCTTTGCAGAGATGGTGAGCAGCGGCGCTGCTTCCGGGTATTGTGTTGCATAATCCACCAGAACTAATACATAGCGATAGCCGTGTGCGCTCTGGTGAAATGGCCCAATGAGGTCCGTGCCAATGCGCTCGAACGGGACCTCGATCAATGGGAGCAGGCACAAAGGCGCTTTTGGTATGGCTGGCTGGTTAACAAGTTGGCATTCTGGGCAGGATGCACACTAGCAGCGTACATCCGTCGGATGCTCGACCAATAAAATCAGGCCATTATTCGTTCCAGAGTTTTTTCATATCCCATATGCCCTGCCACGGGGTTATAGCGAGCCGCCTGGAAAATCATTTCCCGGTGGCTTTGTGGCACCAACAACTGGGTGTGTGTCTCCTCCGTGCGAGTGTCACGACTCACTCAATATAGCCTCTCGTTTAACAAAACAAAGCGTGGGTAGGTCCGCACGGCTTCAGGGCACACCACGTGACCATCAATTTCAATCACTTGCTCAAAGACCTCATGCGAAGGACCCTCCATCTCTCCTCCCCGGAGTCAGTGTCAGACGACCCCGCATCACCGCTGAGCACCGCGCAGACACTACACACTACTAACGGTCGTGACTGCATTTCTGCATACTGCCCCAACAGGTTACGAAACCCCGGCTAATTCATACCCAGAATCAGGGGATGCGACAGGCGCGGGCCAACTGCAGCCTTTACTTTGTGTTTTTTTTCCTTGTATTTTAGCAACAACGGCACTATGGGATACTTGTGAACATCACCATGCACACACTTTACCTCGACCCACTCTGCTTCCAACAATGCCCTGGGGCGAACCAGGCTTTGGTGGACAAGGGTCTGTGTACAGCCCGTGTCCACCAAAGCATGACGTATACCCCCTTGAGTCCTTACCAGAATGCTGTACGTCCTTCCTGGATCGGGGGAGGGTGCCGGAGCACCGGCGACACGGAACACCTACCCCACCTCCATCAGCGGGTACTCCCGCCTCAGGTGTTCCGGCCGCCCACATGTCCAGCACTCCTGCCCCAGCGTCTGTGCCACCTTCCATGGTTCGGGTCCAGCGCCAGCCCCTTCTGGGCCCTGAGGAGGTAAAATGGACAAAAATGGATTAGTCGGGTGTGGTGAGGGGTCCGCTCCACCGGAGTAGGGGCGGGGACTTGTCATCTCGGCGCAGGCACCGGGGCTTGTCTCCCTGGCAGCTGCCTCGCCCTGTCTGGCCCCTCTGTTCTGGCTGCCGGGTGATCCTCTGCTAGGGTGACCTCTGCCTCCACACTCGTGGGTCTGCGGCAGGGCACCCACTGCGCCGTATCTGCCGGCAGCCCCTCCAGGAACTGCTCCAACACGACCTTCCCCAGCATGTGGGCCTTCCCCAGCATGTGGGCCTCCCCCACTGACTGCCCAGGCTGCAGCCACCTCACCACGGCATCATGCAGCTTCCGGGCCCAGGCAAACAGCTGTTCCTCCTCTGTCATCCGGCAGGCCCGGAACCACCGGCGGTGGTCCTCCGGGGAGAGGCCCAGTCTGTCCAGCACAGCATGGCTGATGTCCTCAAAACTGCCCCACGATGCTGGTGGCAAGCTCAGGGCTGCTGTCTGGGCCTCCCCCGACAGCAGCGGTAGCAGGCGCCCACTCCGCCGAAGGCCACTGACATGCCTCAGCGGTGGCCTGGAAGGTCTCCAGGAAGACCTGGGGTCGTCTCCCTCCCCCATCCTGTGTAGTGTCACCGACAGTGGACGAGGGGGGCGACACTGCTGCAGCCCGACCAGCCACTCCAGGACCTGCGTCTGCCGATCCGTTTGCTCCTGAAGTTTCACCAGGTGTTCCCGCTACGCCGCTGCCTGAGTGTTGGCCATGGCCACCTTCTCAGCCAGAATTTAAGCAAGAAATTGCAGCAGCTGCGCCGGTGGTGCGGCTTGTGGGTCCGACATGGCGAGAGGATTTCGGCACCACTGTGAAAGGACCACGAACATACACACTGGCTGTGTTTATTGCCTCTTTATTTTTTGTGATACGCACTGTTGACAGTTCTTTTTTTAGTTTGGCACCCACGCGTGCAGCTTCTCCTCTGCACTCCAGCACACCGCCACACTCTGCTCCAGCCTCACTAAATCGACAAGGAAGAGAGAGAGCTCATTAACAAAACACCACACACCTGTCCCACCAACCTCCCTAGCACTGCCCCTAGAGCTCACAGCACCACCGTTCCCCTGCAGCTAAGCCAGGGACCACACCTCCGCCACATCTGTTAATTGTGATTGTGCTGAACAACCTTTTTTAAAAGCTCAAAATAATTTTCAGAAACAAAAGTTCACACATTCATCTTTCATCCATATCCAAATATTTAATTTCTCTGTTCACATTTAATCAGCTTCAGGTCTGATAGTAGCACATGATTAGTTTCATTATTGTACCCTTGGATATCATCCTCTAAATGTTCTACTTACTACTGGCTATGAAGCTGAAGCAACAGGTAGACAGTAAAGATTGATCAAATCAAGATGACCTCAGGATAACTTTGTGGAGTTGTTCATGGGATTAAATCACACTAACAAGCCATCAAAAGTATGAAAGCCTGAATGGAACTCAATTTTGTATCTTTAATCTGTAGATAAAAGGCAAATAAAGACAAAAATTGGCAGGTTTAAGAGAGACTGAGTAAAATTACTGTTTAATGTCAAACAGTTAGATCAGATCAGATTAGCTGAACCAATGATGAGAACAACAAAATGTCCAACAGGAAGTCTCCAGCTCTCTCTCATCTCAAGTCTCTTGTTTATAATGGATTGTTTTCTAATGTTGTCCTCTTTAAAACCTGTTTTCGACTATATGTGCCTTCAAAGAGTTTCTGGGTGTTGGCTCTTAGAGGCTCACTGTGAAATTGTGGCCTCAGCTCTGAAGTCCAACCCCTCCCATCTGACAGAGCTGGACCTGAGCTTCATCCCCCTGCATGTTTCAGGAGTGAAGCACCTCTTTGCTGGTCTGGAGAGTCCAAACTGTAGACTGGAGACTCTGAGGTCAGGTTGCTAAGACAGATGTTTTTTCTGAAGATATTTCAATAATTTGAACTTGTTAGCAAACACCTTTATAACTTGAATCCAGTGTTGTAAGCTGAAGGACAGGGGTGTAATCATCTAATTGCCAATTCCAGTTCGACCTAACTTTTACTGAGAGATTGTGGATACTCCACATAATTGAATTGATTTCCACAAATCCAGCACTTACAGTGCAGGAAAAATTAAAACCTTAGTACATTCTCTCAGTGCACTGCCACCAGTCAGATAATATTAGACAAAAGTAACAACGGTTTTTACCTACCGAACCAATTTCATTAAACTGAATTTATTTATTTATTTATTTATTTATTTATTTGGGGGGGGGGGTTATGACACCAAATCAAAAACTTCCACCTCAAGGTCTCTGTTATTATTACAGTTATGAGGGATGGGAAATGTGTACAATATCATCCACAAACATAAAGTAAGACTTACAAATGTGTGATTTGTGTGAAACCTTTGAGGACTAACAAGTAAAACTAACATCTATGAACACCCCCTCTACTTCTTATCTATTCTTTTGCTCACTTGTACACCTCCCCCACCTGTGGTTTCCTGTTTTTTTTACTCCCTTCTGCAGAACCTGGCTTTAAATGATCTTCTTCCTTTGACACTCAACTGGTGCTGGCCAGCTCCTCTTCCTCACACTCTGTCAAATTTGTCCTGCATCATCAGGGGTGTAAAGCCTCTGTCCCATCTGCTCTCCCCTGAAGACACACCACACACAAGTTGAAGAAGTAGGTTTCTCAGTCTTTCCTGACTCTGGACACTTGCAGCTCTCAGACAATGGAAATCAAACATGTAATAAGTTACATGATTAAAGCACAAGTTTAACTATAAATACATGCACATACTTTGCATTTTTCAAAGTGAAAAAATAAAAGGGGGAAATGGGCAGAACAGACAAAAGTGACAGGCTCATGTGGTATTCACCACTTCGAAAAATAGAACACAAGAGGAGGAGTATTTCCACATTTACTTTCTAATTATTAGGGGTTTAAATAAGACAAGCACTAAATTAAATACAATATCCCAATTTAACCACAAAGTGTTTAAGTTGGAGCACTGACCAAATGTTTGGCTCCTGTGAATAAACCACCTTTCTTTCAGCTTAATGAGTGACCTGCCTGTTCTGTTTGTGGATATATTACTGGTATTAATTATCCATAAAATCGTCACAATCTCTGGAAGTTTAAAGTCAGCTTTTGAACAGTGCACATTTATAAGTAAAAGCTTTAAACCCAAGTGAAACCTGAGCCACATTAAATACCAACTAGCAACACTAATGTCACGTAACTCTGCTGACATGTAGGCAAATTTAACGTTTTTAATGTTATTTGTGTCACTAAATTAAAGGTTAAACCCACAATTTACTTTAAAAAATTTATTCTTCGTGTCACGATATACAAGGGCAGATCATGTGGAGAGAATGAGGTGGACCCAAATGCAGACAGAGATGGAGGTGGATATGAACAGAAAGTGAGCCTTTATTTCTTGGCTGCACAAAACAAAAGGCAGGAAGGGAACTAACAAAACCCAACCTGGAAAGCTAAACAAGAAACCTGAAAACTTTGACCGGACAAGCAACAAAGGAAAACACAATATACAGTGGGTACGGAAAGGACTCGGACCCCCTTAAATTTTTTTCACTCTGTCATATTGCAGCCATTTGCATAAATCATTTAAGTCCATTCCCTGCAGCTGCAAAACACCCCCACAGCATGATGCTGCCACCACCATGCTTCACTGTTGGGACTGTATTGGACAGGTGATGAGCAGTGCCTGGTTTTCTCCACACATACCGCTTAGAATTAAGGCCAAAAAGTTCTTTTGGTCTCATAAGACCAGAGAATCTTATTTCTCACCATGTTGAGTCCTTCAGGTGTTTTTTGGCGAACTCCATGCGGGGTTTCATGTGTATTGCACTGAGGAGAAACTTCCACTGGGCCACTCTGCCATAAAGCCCCAACTAGTGGAGGGCTGCAGTGATGGTTGACTTTCTACAACTTTCTCCCATCTCCCGACAGCCTCTCTGGAGCTCAGCCACAGTGATCTTTTGGTTTTTCTTCACCTCTCTCACCAAGGCTCTTCTCCCCCGACAGCTCAATTTGGCCAGACAGCCAGCTCTAGAAAAGGGTTCTGGTCGTCCCAAACATCTTCCATTTAAGGATTATGGAGGCCACTGTGCTCTTAGGAACCTTAAGTGCAGCAGAAATGTTTTTGTAACCTTGGCCAGATCTGCACCTTGCCACAATTCTGTCTCTGAGCTCTTCAGGCAGTTCCTTTGACCTCATGATTCTCATTTGCTCTGACATGCATTGTGAGCTGTAAGGTCTTATATAGACAGGTGTGTGGCTTTCCTAATCAAGTCCAATCAGTATGATCACACACAGCTGGACTCAAATGAAGATGTGGAACCATCTCAAGGATGGTCAGACAAAATGGACAGCACCTGAGTTAAATATATGAGTGTCACAACAAAGGGTCTGAATACTTAGGACCATCTGATATTTCAGTTTT
>VVHJ01060996.1:0-13716 GCA_015107715.1 Tylochromis polylepis | reverse complement strand
ATTGACACTAGAAAGTGTCTATATAGGTCCACTCGTTTGAGTGTTAAATTAACACTTTTGACAGTGTTATATTCTTAACAGTAACCTAGTCAGTGTTAAAGATTAACAATGACTAACACTGAGCAGTGTTGATTTACTAACACTGGAAAATAACTAAAAATGCTAGTAATATTTCAGTGTTAGCAAATCAACACTGCTCAGTGTTAGTCACCGTTAATCTTTAACACTGACTAGGTTACTGTTAAAAATATAACACAGTCAAAAGTGTTCATTTAACACTCAAAAGAGTGGACCTATATAGACACTTTCTAGTGTCAATTTAACACTGGAGATTTTGCAGTGTACTTGCTTTGCTCAAATTAAATTTCGATGTCAAAAATGTAATACTGTTCCACAGGAAACGAAGATTTGAAAATCATGACTGAAATTTAAAAAAAAAAAACCCTTCTGAAGATTAATGAAGGAATGATGTGTACAGATACATTACACAGTTAATATTTTGGTAGTATCAAAAGAACAAACTGAACTTGGCATCACCTTGCAAGGTCTTTTACTGTGTTCAAGTTTAAGACCTAGTTAAGCAGCTGTACTTTCTCACTCTTGCATCTTTCCTTTGTTGAACTTTCAACTATTTGCCTTTTGTTCATTTCCTGATTTAGACCTGTTTTGTTTGTGTGGCTGAATTTCAAGGTAGAGCATCAGAGAAGCATCTGGCTATGACCTCATTCACTTAACGCAGCTTTGTCGTAGACACATAGCACTTATTGTGTGGAGAGACAAATGACAGCACCTAACCTTTGTCTCCACAGCGTTGTTTTTGCAAATGATGGGATTTTAAGGCTTAGGTAGGCACAACATCTCTGAGCAACATGATTTCTTTAATAGGTGAGCTGTAGCCCTATGAGAGTGAATTGGTGTGGTGGAAATGCTCTTTATTGTGATTATTTTGAAAGAATTGCTCTTTAGCAGTAAATACAAAAGCAAGAAAGGTCCAGCTTTGATTCTGCAGTGTTTTATATCATTCTAAATGCAGACATGTTTGAAATTTAGCCCTGAATGGCTTGTATTTTAGCAGGAATATCCAGGTGAAATCATTTGAGTGTAATTTGATGAGTTCTGTTAGTTTGCTTTCAGGTAGAACACAAATGCTTTTTACACCCCACAAATGTGTGGTGCTGTGTAGAGCACCTATGTTTCCTTTGTCAGTTTGAAGCATGCCATTTAGGATTCTTTGAGCAGGAAGGCAACAGTGTCTTTAAAGAGCTGATAAAAAATGCTGCACACTGTCAGTATGATTGACAGCATTGTCCTGCAAGGCAATGTAGTAGTAGTGACAAGAAAAGAAAAGAAAAGAAAAAAACTGCACAGTGTGTGGTGGTTAGCACTGCTGCCTCACAACAGGTAGATCCTGGGTTCAAATCCAGTCTGGGTGGAATTTGACTGTTCTCTGCATGGGTTCTCTCTGGGTACTCCTGTTTTCTTCCACAGTCCAAAAACATGCAAGGGCTTAGGCTAGGCTAATTGGTTATTCTAAAAAAAATTGACTGGTATGAAATTGAGCATGACTTGTTGTCCGTCTCTGTATGTGAACTGTTTGAGGTATACCCTGCAACTTGACCTATCACAGCTGATATAGGCTCATTTTTTATCCAAGGAGCTTGAAAAGAAAAGCGACTGGACTTCTTGGAGTTTCTTGGAGACATCCACCTCTCATCCAAGAAGCTTCTTCAGTTCTAAGCCTCTAAACGTCTTCAAGAAACTAATTTTTTATATTTGCCAAAATGGGTATGGAATCAAAAAGTAGCTCATACCTTCTCCATCTAGCGCCAGATAATAAAAGTAGATAAATACATTTATAATACATTTTCTGTGTGCAGTTTGCATGTTCTCGTCGTGTCTGTGTGGGTATTCAGGCTTCCTCCCACACTCCAAAGACATGCAGTTAGTAAGGTTAGGTTCAGTGGTGACTCTAAATTGCCCATAGGTGTGAACGTGAGTGTAAATGGTTCACTGTCTCTGTGTTAGCCCTGTAACAGACTGGTGACCTGTCTGTCCAGGGTGTATCCTGAAGAAATTAAATACATGAGTCTCATGCTGGACTGAGGCAAAATAAATGCATAAATAATGCATATTTCTCATCTTTGAACTATGGAAGAGGGTTAGGGCCCCTGGGGAAAAAAGTGGCGACGTCTTTTTTTGTTTGTTTGTTTGTTTTTTTCAGAATTCTGACATTAAAGTTGAAATTCTGACTTTTTTTGTCAGAATTCTGGAAAGAAAAGAAAAGACATCCCCACTTTTTCCCCCCAGTGGCCCTAATCCTCTTCTGTATTGAACACTCATTTTTCTAGCTCTAGTTTTTCTTCTTGGTGCATTTTGATATTGCCACGGCACCTTCTTCTCTGCTGCTTCAGACAGATGATGCTGATATCCTACTCTGCATGTTTACAGAATGGGACATGAATGTCTTCAACCCTTTAGCTGACTTTCTAATGTTGACACAAATGTGTCAGTGTCACTATGGTTACATCTTAAGTAGATTCAGTAATTCCATAAAAAAACTAAAATGTGTTATATTTTAACAAACAAATAATTTATTGAGAAGACTATAACAGCTTTTGAATGTAGTAGTATAATGTGTTTTTGTTTCAATGTCTGGACTTTGAAAATTTGTGCTATATGAGATGAACACTTTACATTAAATTAAACTGAGTTCATAAATAATATATCTGGCCCTTGATAATATTCACATTTCACAGTGTATTCTTAGTAAGACTGAAACTGACAACTGTTACATATTCAAAAACAACCCCTCGATTCCTTGATCTCCTGAGGCCACCAAAAAGGACGCACTGCAACCCAGCGGCTTTTCAAACTTTATTTCCATACAAAAACCTTAAAAAAGCTTCCGGAAGTGGAGATAGCTGCGCGTGCAGTGTCCGCCAGCAGTCTCAAGAGTTTCTTTGTCTGAACATAGACTATATACGGCCCAGCCCAACTATAAATCTCCAGTGAAACCCCACGCTTGCTCATGTGCGTGGATGGCCGCGAGTAGCCGTGTGTGCGCGTCCTCGTGCTCCCGCCGATAGCATGAAACGTCACCTCCGGTTAAGGCGCACCAATCAGATCACACACACTGAGACGCCCTGCTGCTGGTCTCTGGGGTTTTTCCATTCACAGTGGAGATCTCTTTGTCTCAGGTCAGCAACAGGTTTGGGAGGGAAGGGCCTCCTAATTTTATGACACCTCTGCACTCAGGAATGTCTTTGTCTCCCAACTCTACTCCTAAGTGAAACTCTGTAAACCAACTAAAAGTGAACTACAAATATCTAATTCATTTCTAAATTCTAAAATGAGATATGAATATCTGCACAACCCCGACCTAAACATATTTATTGCATTTTCATTTTTGGTTGGCCTTTCAAAGGCTTAACAGTCTGTTTGAGACTATCCATAATGATATTGTTAGTGCCCTGGAGGCAGAACATTGGTGGAGAGAAAGTTTATGGATTATGTAATTAATGCTGAGATTCCCATTCTTTCTGAATGCAAGGTGTTTTATTAAGTCTATTAATGCAATATCTGCTCAGGACATATTTAACACTGATCTCTTGCCAAGAATCTGCAAGAAAAAAAGCAGCATTTTATTAATCCATTAACACAAAGCTTTATGCAGGTCCTGGAGCAGGTAGCAAAAACAGTGTTATCTGCTTCTGTTTTGTAGCAGAAACATCACCCATTTGATTTACAGAGATAAACTACTGCAATAATATAATGCACCTTGGGAGGGAGCCTGTGTTGTGGTTGTTCAATATTTTTTCACACAAAGTGAATGTAGGATGACACAACATCACAGTCGGGGTCATCGAACTAAATCAGCACATTGAAATTCTGTTGTCCCACACCGGATGGGAGGCGTGTTAATCAAACGTGCGCTCAACACCGATGGCTGTTTTTAATCGATGTCTTTGGTTTTGCCAAAAAAAAAAAGAAGAAGAAGCAATTTTGCACACAGCTGTAGTTTGTCACGTAGGCCATGATTGCTTTGAGTTGACATATGAGATACATACATGGCACAGTGTGAAGCCCGCTTTGAAAGGCAAAACTCCCACACAAGAAAATTACATAAAATTTACTATGGCAACAACACATGGATAATTGGATAGTTTTCCATTGGAGACTTGGCCTAAATCTGATAGAAAAACAAGGCTTGTGTCGCTAAAATGCCAGCAATACAAAGAAATTCTATCTTTCATTTTCCATGTTGTATTATCAATATTACACAAGACATGGAAATTGGCTGAAGAGGCTAAGAAATTTGATTGAATAGTTGGGGATGACTATTACTTATTATGTATAATGTTACATGCTAATTAATAATGATGTTACTCTGAGCAATGGGTTTCCAAGAGAACAAGATAAACAGGCCCCAGCCATCAGCACTGAGCACAAGGCATGAAATAAATCTCCTCTCTTCTACTTATCTGCAGCTGGAATTGGTCTTCACTATCTGCACAGGTAATGATTAAAAACAACTAAGGGTGAGGGCTCACTCCGTGTGCACCGTGCCCTGTGGCCAGTTTACTTATTTAAGAGATTACAGGTTTTATTTCAGCTTCAGTTGACAAAGTTTGCCTTTTCTTTTGTTGACCGCAAATCCACAAGAAGAGATGAGCTTGGAGCATGCTCAGTACCATGAACTGTCTACTGCTTAAAATTAGTGTTAAGCTAGAGGAACTGTATTTTATTTGTAGAAACTATATCTGTGATTTTCATACTGTCAAAGCACACGAGCCCAGGCCAACCCCAGGAGACCAATAAAAGTTTAAAAAATGTTTTTAAAAAAGATAGGCAGCAGAGAAGCAGGGTAAGAATTTTCTGCAGTTTTTTCTTGATTTTGCTGGTGGGGAGGTGAGTCGGGGAATGGCCAGACAGGTGAGTGAAATGTTTTTCCTTAGCATGCAGGTGAGGACCCGCGAGAGATAAGTAGGCAAGTACATGTTACAGGTGGAAACAGGTTCTTTGGGGGCTCCAGCTGAATACAACCAGGAAAACAAACAAGGAGGAGAATGAGAGAGACCCTAGATTGGGAGCTGGAAAAGGTTAACAAGCATATATACCCTAAACCAAATTTCCATAACTTAGGTGACAACAATCTGGTGGAGAACAGAGGTCTGAGCTGGTCCTTAAATCCAGGTAGCTCGTGAGTAAATGAGGAGCAGATATAATGGCTGAATCTACGACACAGGACCCCAAGGACCTGCATCCCACTCCTGAGAAAGCGAGAGAGAAACAGGGAGCTTGAAAAAGAAAGAAAATACTGGTGGCCGCCAGTGCTATCCCTCAGCCTCCTACACAGGAGATGCAACTATAGTACAAATATGAAAATCCTAGGTGACATCTTTCTCTTAGAGCGTCAGATCATCAAATCCAGAGCTGCCATAACTCCTTTTTTCTTCATTGTGCTGCTTTAGCAACAGAAAAGCAGACCTTTCTGCCTGCAGTGTCCCAGTTTTCCTCATTTCTGCTGACTATCCCAGATAAAGATTTCAAGTTGAAGCGAAATGAGGAAAAGTAATAGTGCAACCAAACAGCCCAAAGAAAAAGCCAGGGACTTGAATAAGTGTTGTGAGATTTCCAATTAAGCCCCACAGATCTGCAAAAAATAATATCCAGGGCTCAGCTGCTGTACCTGCTGTGGAACGAAATATAGGTGGACTAGCTGCTGCAGGGAAAAGGGTTTCTGGAAGGGTAAAGATTTGTAATTGTACTTTGTAAATTGCTTTTTCTTTCAGCCAAGGATGCATGTCTTGGTTAGCTGAGAGCAGTGCTCTTTGCATCGTGTGTCAAATTTTATCTTGAATGATAAGAAATTATCTTTTTTAATTAAATTGACTTAGTGCTAAAAAAAAAAAAAAAAAACCTACAGCAACTTAAAGTGACATCCTGAAATTTAAGCAACTTGCTTGTCTTCTTTTTGTATAAATATGATGTGACTAGATTTCACAATTTATGGAGCAGCAGTATCCATGTCTTTGATGGGCTTCCATTGCCTTAGATTGCATAAATGTGCAACTGTTGATCTGTATGAAGCCAGTCCAGCTGCCTGGGGTGGCTAGAGCCATCCTTCAAATCTTGTGGTAACTCCATGTCTGCAGTCACGTTCACTACGCTGTCCGATTGCAGGCGAGAGCAGCATTAAACGATAGATGACATAGCAGCGAGTAGTCACAGCCAGTGCAAAGTTCACTGGCAGAAGTTTAATAATCTCTGGACCGATTCTGTGAAATCACCAGCTAAAGAGTAATATTATGGATAGAGGCATGGTTATATAGTTGTCTACACTGAGTTATTAGTTATTAATTAACATAAAGTTTACTCATTCTTATTAACTTGTCGAATAATCATAACAGAACCATCTATAGCTCAAGCTGACACATATTAAACTTGATTGAGTTTGTAGTTTTGTCATTTTCTTATATATGCAAACATTCAAACAAAAAGTCAGCAGTGGCTTTGGGCTTTGGTGTGCCACCCCAAGATTCTGAGTGTGCCCATCTGGCCAACAATATGAGACATTTCTGGAATCTTCTGACCCTGTGCTGTTTTCAATCAAATTTTGTCATGACGGATTGTATTGGGGATGCAGCAGTTATTTGTAGACCATGAATACCTCCGCTTTTTATTTTGTGGGCTCTCTGCTGCAGTGGAGAATGGAGGTGCATGTGAGAGCATTAATCTTTGTCCAGAAATTAAACAGACAGCATTCCACCAGCTTACCCAAAAAATGAAACTAAAATCTCAACTGTCTCATGGACTAGATCTGTTTAGTCCTGTCTTAATATATTTTTTCCAATGAAATGATGAATAAAGTTTCAGTGGTGAATCAAGAATGTCCTCCTAGTAAAATACACCTATAAATAACTATGGGAACCCATATTACATAATATTAAAATTAGCAAAGGGTGTAGGTTGGGGTGGATTTTTGGATCAACTGCACACTCGAGTTTCAGATTTGAGGTCAGTGTTTTTCTTTGTTTGTTTGTTTGTGTTCAACTAATAGTTTTACTTGTATAGTCATGAAATATGTATTATATGCAGTATGAACAAGGTTTTGAAAATCACAAAGAAACCTATGCAAACTCATATTCCTGCTAAACGTTATCACAATGGCCACAACTTCATCCTGATTTTTTTTTTTAAATTAAAACAGGAGATATAGAAATTCTCCAAGGATTAAGTCAGGTGGGAAATACAAGAAAGTTCACAGAAGAGAAGTGAGAAGTTAAGGATCACTTATACTGGTGTTGTTAGGACTGAAAAATATTACATTGCATGGCTGACTATGAAACAAGAGCGGTTTCAAGGTTTGAAACTAAGGAAAAAATGGTGAGGAATAATAAAACTTTACTCAGGGGAGTATTTCATGCTGTTATTTAAGGTAAAAGTACCTGCTTGCAGCTCTAATAACTCTGCTATGATGATGCCATCCTCTGTTGTTTGAAGTCAAATTACGGCAGCTCCAGACAGTACTGATGGGCTATTATCGTCACCTAAAGTGACAGTGTTGAAGCTGTTTTCTGTCTTTGTGAGTGAATGAAAGGAAGCTTCACTCCTATCCCCTCATGGTCACTTGATGAAAAAGGGTGACTTCCTTTATGTGACTTCTGAGCAGAGTGGATGAAAAGAGACACAAAGCTCAAAGCATTATCTATGTCAAATCTCTTTCTGCATTTTCAAATAATATACACAATGGTTCTAAGGATTAGGATCAAGTGTAATGAAACATTGAGCTTTATCTAGATAGGAGTCGAATGTCGTTTGGGGTTTTATTATAGTTTGAAATGAGAAAGAAAATCAATAGATTTTTGTTTCTGAAACTTTTTAAATGAAGACATGTGGGAACTTCTCATAAAAAAAGCTAGAGGATTTCATCAAAATTAGGTATTAGAAAAAGAAGTATTAGATTTTCTTGCACAAGAGAAAAAGAATCATCAGAATCTATAGTTTGAGAGTTTGAGTCCTCATGGGCCTCAACTGGCAGCTTTGTTAATCTGTAAGAGTGAAAATGTGACTCCAGAATACTGGCCTTCAAGGTCGAGATGAAAAAGAAGGCATTTCTGACAACCTGATATCTGGCCAGTGAAAGGCAAAGATTGCAACTGGCAAAAGAACACAGACAGTGGACGGAAGAAAATTCGGAAGGTGTTGCAGACAGATATACTACCATTTGAGGTGTTTGGATCCAAACTGACATAATTTGTGAGTGGCAGAGCAAATGAAAAGATGCTAGAGGAGTGCCTGAAGCCATCTTTCAAGCATGGTGGAGAAAATGTGATGGTTTGAGGTGCCTTAGCTGTAAACCAAGAGATTTATACTGGATTAAGGAGATCTCGAACAAGGAAGGCTATTATTCAGAACTGTAGTGCTGTGGCATACTCTATGGATACTGTTTGATTGGAACCAGTTTCCTTCTACTTCAGGACAATGACCCAACTCTCCAACCCATGCAAAAATTATTTAGAGAAGAGAAAGTGAGCTGGTATCTGTATCTTAACCTGACTGATATTTGGTGGGCACAGGTTTGCCATAAAGAAGTTTTGGTTAGACTATGGATTTAATTACCTTGTTTGAGTATCCACCTTCTGAATAAAGGCGCACCTTCCATTAATTCTGTACATCACACATTTGGGTCTTTAATTCATGATATGTACATCAGGACCATATAATGGTCCCAGAAGACATGGAACTGTATGAAAGGCAGCAGGTTGCTCTTTGTTTGTTGAAGAGGACTTTGGAACTTAAGCCATGACTGTCACAATGACTAATTGGACTCAGGTGCAGACTCTGTGAGTTTGGAATGAAAGCCAAAGGTTTTATTTACAATAAACACCAAGTGCTATGTAGAATGTGAGGGGAAGGGGCTCCAGGGATCCACGGGGAGGAGGGAAGGGCACACCACACTCTGATGCTGCCACACACTCAACGCTCCTCTTCAGCCACACACTCCTCTTCGCTCCACGCCACACTGCCAAACCATACACGAACTTCCAAAGTCACGCTCAGGAATCCAGGGAGGGAAACAAGGACAGGTCCAGGGAAATCTATGTACAGGGAAACAGGCAGTTAGAAACAACACAACGATAACACCAAGAACACGAGAGTAAAATAGAGCCGGGGCTACACTAACGCAGGTTGCACAAGGATCCAGTGACGAGAGATGCTGAGCTGCCACCTTAAGCAGCGGACGGAAGAGTCAGGTTAACGAGCAACAGGTGAGTAATCAATCGCAGGCGCTTGGGCCAAGGGTGGGAACCTGTGATGAGTTCCGCCCTGACAGAGAGAAGCCAGAGGAGAGGGAGAGAGAGAAACAATAAAAAAACACATGCTCCTGAGTGATTTTGCCGGGAGACACAGGAACCATGACAATGATTCACCCAAGAGCATGAGAAAATCAGGAAGACTCAGGCACCTGGCACCTTTCCAAATGCAGATTGATATGTAAACACAGTCAGTGAAAAATGTGACTAAAGTAGAAATACTCCATGCATTTTGGGAAGCCCCCAGCAGCTTAGCCTATTCCAGTGTAACTAAGAGAGGATTCAGCATCACCTGATCCAGCCCTAACTAAATGCTTAAGCAAAAAGGAAAGTTCTGTGTCTAATCTTAACATCTCAGCAGCCCAACTTGGTGAAGACATCACTGCCAAGATCCCTGGTCCTGCTCCGAGGGCGACGATATCAGGTCCACACCAGTCCTTCACCCTAGGTTTCCCATACCAGCATCTTACCTGCTTCACCGTCTGGGTCAACCAACATCAGGTCTACACCAGTCCCTCCACCTGAGTCAGCTGAAACCAGGCTCCTGCTCTGAGGACCAGAACCCTACAGGTGACAGTTTTCCCTGAGCCCCTTGCATTGCCTGTGCTGACCTGACTAGAGATGGCTCCACCCAGGGCCTCCTGAGTGACGCTGAGCTGTCTCTAGACTGAGCCAAAGCTGTTTGAACCAGACTGTGTCCCTCCTGATTAATCATATACAGCCTGTGAACCCTAACCTTGTGCCACCTGTGTGAGCTAACCCTGAGAGTCCTGTGCAGTCTCCACCACCTGAGACTGAGCCTCAGGAGGGGCCTAATCTCACTTGACATTGGAGGCCCCTGCCAGACTTCCTGGGAGTTTCCACCACCTTTGTTGTTGGTCCACTCCTCGGTCACTGGACAGGCTCTGCCTCCAATGCTGGTCACTAGGCCAGTCTCCAAGGTCCCTTCACCCTGCTCCAACTTCAGCCAGCCACCAGATTTGACCCTCTGTTCTGCCCTCTCTCTACTCAACCCATGTTCTGCAGGCCAGGCCCCAGAACTACTCCTCTACCTTGCCCTGTGTCTGGGCCTGCCCATAGATCAGTTCCTCTGCCTTGCCTCTTGGTCAGGCCAACCCCCTGAGCTATCTTCCAAGTTCCCTTGCTCTCTTGCTTTATATGTTTATTTTGTTTTGTTCCTTCTGTGTTGCCCTCCACCCTTCAGGAACAAGTGGGTTTTTTGAATTTTGGTGTGGGAGTGGGGGTGATGGGGTGATTGAGTTTTGGGATTTTTAATTCTTGTTTATTTTGTATTTTCTTTTTGGTTTTGCTTTCCGAGTTTTGTTACCTATACTCTGATGAGCACAAACTCCATTATAGTAAGTTCAGGTAGACAACGGACTATGTTTTTACAGCAGGATGTATAGGTGTGGCTGCAAAGATGCTCCATGTTTTTGTGATAAGCACATGTTAAAATAATATTATGCTATTGCTATTCCTTTCAACATTGGCACATTTTGAAAATTTTGAAAATTATTAAAGAAAAAAGAAAGAAAAATGGAAGGAGTGAAAATATCATGAGCATGAGCTCCCAGAAACAATGGCCAATCCTCAAGGCTGGATTACAAACAAAAAAAGCAACTGCCTAGAAATCTCAGACTCCAAAAGCCCAATTTCAGTGCTGTCCAGATAGCAAGAAATTTTCCCCTTCTTCATTTAAATACATTTGAGATCAGTTGTGAGACATAAAATATATTCTAATATGTTCTGCGGAGTTTAAAGTCTCCTGGTCTGCAGTTGACAAAAAATAATTCCAAGTTTTTCACACTTTTGTTTTGAGGATAAATATCACGTTTTCCAGTGGTTTGATTCTAGTCTCAGCTTGGAAGTGCCCAGACAATGTATGACAAGGGTCAGAGCTAAGCCTTGGAATTAAAAAGGACAGAAATAACCAGTTATCCAAAATTACAGTGGCCAACTTTAAAAAAAAAAAAAAAAAAGCCCAATTTATAATAGAATGATCAAGATGAACAACCATGAAATGTCAGCTCAAAATGTCACCAAATGTCCCCTCTTTCTATTCCACAAGCCTAACTGAGCAGCAGATCTTGCACTTTCATTTAATTTGTCCTTAGTTGATGATAAAACCACTTTTAAGTTATAGAACAAAGTGAGCCAAAGAGAGTGGCAGCACTGGGACGTTCTCCATCATTTATCAACAGACACTGTGTTACCTTTAGATCTGTCATTACATCCAGAATGTCAGGAATAAAGCACAGGGAACCACTTGTTAGTGGACAGTTATTCACATCTACTGTGGCTGATGTCAGTGATGTCACCCGGCTGCCTGACAGTTTTATTTGTGCCATAGGGTGACTAAGGGAGCAGAAACGTGCCTGCTCAGTAATTAGAGGAAAAAAGCACCAGTATCAGTCATAATTGAAGAGCAGCCGTATTCTCCACTTACAAAAACTAATCAATTTAATACAAAAGCACAATGTTGAATTGTTGAATTAGTGACACATAAAGCTCTGTCAGCACTATTTATGTCAGACTGGTCCATGCATTAAAAATAAATAAGTATGTTTTGAAAAAGAATGGATATCAGCCTATGCCCCCTACTGGAGTTTTCCCAAAGGTCAAGGAATCTCTCTGAAAGCAGGTTGATCAGCTCTGCTGAACAGCAGCAAAAATTGCTACCAAGCTTCAAACCTTCCAAATTCCTCTGCATGGTTTCCCTTCTCATCAGAGACCAGAGACAAACTCCCTGAGGGGATGCTTTTATCCCCCATCTCTGTCATTCCCATCCTTTACACACACACACACACATATATATATATATATAACTCCTCTCTGGTTTTGGAGCTGAATTCCTGGAAAGAAGACTGTATTATGCGTCACCTTGTTTTTCCAAAATAATCCAGTAACTTATTCCTCTTGTCTTCTGTTGATTACAGATTTTCACATTTGTTTAAAAAAAACATGATCCCATCTGATTCATTGCATGCAATTCAGACACTCTGCATTTGGGTCAGTCTGTCTTTTGACAGAATTTTAGATCTTTTTCACCCACATAGACACAGTTTTACTAGGTGAAGCATAGTTGCACTCAATAAACCACATTTGTCACAGGGATGCACTTGGAATACAGAAATCCAGGGGGTAGAAGTTAAACACATCACAGGTGGCATTTCTTGAACATAACATCTCTAAAATATTCATACTGTAATAATAATTCTGTAATAATATAATTAAGCACTATGAGCTGGTTCAGAGTGCACATTCAGCAAATTTGAGCTCATAGTTAAATCCAAAAATAGAAGGAAACAGAGGAGGGAGACGAAGAAGAGCAAAATCAGTAAGAAAAATGGCCACATTCTTAAGTACACTGTAGCATGGCATGTTTTATCTGCTATACTATATTCTGGTTATATAAAAATAAACACTGAATGTATGTTTTTATATTTTTTTGAGAAAGAGAGACAAATGTGCAATATCTCTAAATTTAGAAACATCCTGTCTCAGAGTGACGCTGAAAAACTAGTTCATGCTTTTATTACTTTTAGGTTGGACTACTGTGATTCATTATTATCAGGATGTCCTAAATTCAACACAGGTCTGCAAAAAAAAAAAAGAAAAATTTCAGATGCATGGGATATTTTTGGTAAATCGTATGGTTTTTAGGGTGCTGAATCCAAAACTGATCTCCATTTCCCTCCATCACGTGCAGTTTTTTTTACAAAAAATGAGGATGAAAAAAAAATCAATATTTTATTACAATTACGTATACATAATCTTTCTGAGATTCCTTACCTTTCACTATGAACAAAATAAACCTGTTGGGACATGATCATTTGAGCTCCTCACACTGCACAGTAACCCCCCCGCACACACACACACACACACACACACACACACCTACACACACACTGATCCCCCCCTCAGTTCCTCGCATTTTCTATTTGTATTTCTCTTGAGTCTCGCTCTTAGAAATATTCAATTAATGTAAGAAATCATTATTGGATATAGGGGTTTTTTGGGATACCAGATCTCAGTTTAAAAAGGGAAATTGCACGCTTAATTACACTAAAAACATGAGTTTTGCATGAAAACCTGACGAGATGGAATTTTTAAAATATTTTTCCTGGGTTCAGTGAGTAAAAATCTATAAGAAACAGTCAAAAAATCCTATGCAGTTTTTTGGATGCGGACCTGTGTAATCAGACCCCATCTTATCTTAATGACCTTGTAGTACCATATCACCGTATTAGAGCACTTCGCTCTTGCACTGCAGGCTTACTTGCTGTTCCTAGAGTATTTAAAAGTAGAATGGGAGGCAGAGCCTTCAGTTTTCAGGCCCCTCTTCTATGGAACCAGCTTCCAGTTTGGATTCGGGAGACAGACACTATCTCTACTTTTA